>JAOTAY010021144.1:0-11174 GCA_025629805.1 Erythroxylum baracoense | reverse complement strand
CCATAGCTGCAATGTACTCTGACTCGGTCGTCGAATCTATAGTCGTTTCTTATTTGGAACTCTTCCAACTGACTGCTCCACCATTCAGTGTGAAAACATAACTTGATTGGGATTTGGAGTCATCTTGGTCAGATTGAAAACTGGCATCTATATGCCCGCTCACTACGAGATCTCCATTTCTATATATTAAGAATACATCCTTAGTCCTTCTCAAGTACTTTAGGATATTCTTGACAACCACCCAGTGACCCTTACTATGATCCATGATTGCAAGGTTACGTACGCTAAGTTTTAATATTTATAACCTTGGTAATTTTCGCAAGCGCACGGGTCGTTCGCGTAGTACCTAAGGTATTGATCCTACGAGGAGAGAAGTCTAGTCCTAAAATCTAAGGTTGTACTAACTATAATAATTCAAAATAAATAAACTAATGCGAAAATAAATAAATCAAACAATTAATTTCAAGAATTAAATTGTAGAAATTTAAACAAGTAACAAATCACACAACCCAATCCAAAAATCAACCTAGAAATTACTAAGTGAGAGAAAGGAGTTTTTAATCCGAAATTAACGAAAATCTAACTGATTATGCAATTATTGAATTAATGGGGTCTAGATGGTCCTAGGGTAGATTACTCTCTCTCGAGTTATAATCCTTAACCCTAATTGATAATCCCTAATTTAAATTATAGAATTGTGATCTCTCGATTCACAATTGACCCAAAAATTAAATTAGTTCTAAAATTGTCTAATAACCTACCGGAAACTTATGCTCGATCTCTTCTAACACAATTCTACCGATATGATTCAATTATCTTAAATTAGTTATAAAATTGTCTAATAACCTACCGGAAACTTATGCTCGATCTCTTGTAACACAACTCTACTAATTTGATTCAATTCTCTTATATCATAACTCTACTAATTTGATTCAATTCTCTACCTATCAAATTACCTAACTCTCGTTAGCCTAATTTGATTATTTTCACTCGGCTCACCCTATCAGTTTATTGCCGAATTATTACGAACATGTATTGAATCATAATTAAATCAATAAAAACACAATCAACCAAACTTTATTAATCTCAAGGACCAAAAACTCGAAGGTGAGTTTAGATATAAATCAACACTCGATAATAGTTAATTTCAATAATAATCCCAATTTCATACGTCTATAAAATTGAAATAAAAGTAGAAATATTTTTGGAACAGATTCATGGAGGCAGCAACTGCAGAAAACCACCTGTTCTGGGAAGTACGTCACATCAAGCTTCATCTCCGTGACTCTCTTCCTTCGTCTCCTTCCTTAATCTCTTGATAACTCTCTAGGTTTTTTTGGAATGTGGCTGATGTGAATGCTCTCTTTTCAGACTCTGCAAGGCTGCTGGTTTTGTCCCTTTATATTGTATTTATACTTTGGATGCCCTAGGTTTAAGTCGGGGTCAAAACGGTTCAAATAATCTTGCAAAACTCGAGTTTTTACTTTAGCTCAATGCAGTCCACGATCATGGCCCTGCCTGCTACGATCGTGGCTAGCACTTAACCCTCTCTGTCATGATCATGACCCAAAGTGCACGATCGTGGCTTAGATTCAAGCTCTCTGCCATGATCGTGTCTAAAGTGCACGATCATGGACTAGCTGCCCTGGCTCGTCCCTCTCTGTCACGATCGTGGCTTGTTGTGCCTCGATCGTGGGCTATGTTTTTAGCCCAAAACTCTTCGCAACTTCTCCGGTCTTCGCCGTTTACCCTGAAACATTAACAAACACATCAAGGTACCTCAAAAATATAACAATTAAGTTCAAAGACTCATACTAACCCATAAAAACACTTAAACACATGAACTAACACAATTAAACCATAAATACACACTCAACACTCAAATTCATACTAAATGCCTAAGAAATTACACCCTAAAATACAATGCAAATCACAACTATCAACATTCTCAAACTTAAACGTTTGCTTGTCCTTAAGAAAACAACACACAATACACATAATACAAAAACGAGGCAATGACTTTGACTTCATGAAATAAATTTAATCTTGAACACAATTTGACAAGCTATATCCAATCATTAATAAGCAAAATCTATGTCTAAAGGCTTTGAACTAAATATACAAATTAATCGAGATCTAATTGTCAATTTATTTACCCTTTTAAATTGTACACACACATTAATAATTCTTTGGTCCTTCAGACTCTGTAACTGTTCCTAAGTATATTTTCATGAAAATTCAAGCTTATTACAAGTTTGGTAAGTTTTTATTACAAACATAATTTTTTTATTTTTAAATACGGACTTAGTCTTTTACTTGAAGGCAAACATTGGTGATGAACTCTACTAAATCCTTTGATTATACAGCTTGGTTGAAACGTCATTATAGCCTTTTGATGTGAAGGCAAACATTTGTGATATGTGTTGATCCAATTACTCAGCTATTATCACGTTTTCAACTAGCTACTAGCTCCACTCATAACCCGAAGGACAGCAAAATAGTGATTTATTAACAAAATAAACATTTTTTCTTTACCTACCTTGTTATTTTTAGCTATTCGTATTCAGGAAAATACTAGTTAAGCTACTTAAGTTAAAGGGCCTCAAATTATGAATGAATGTAACAACCTAGAGGGTGCTAAATTTACACTAAGTCCTAATTAAGCTGTATATTTATTCAAAAACCTTAATTCACTAATTTTGCGAGCTAATGATCATTCACAACCTACTAGACTATGTTCAAAATTAAAAAATTTCACTCATCTAAGCTATTGACACATTTAAACAATTCGCACAATGCAACCTAATAACTATCGTACGGTATGCGAAATCACATTTAAAAGCAAAAACACATAATCTCTCCCCACACTTGAACAACACATTGTCCTCAATGTGAGAAGGGTACACAAACACCAGGGGGAAATAAAACACAATATATGAAAAACATAAGAATAAAATACTAATAAAAATGAAAAGAAAAGGGCTAGAACACGAAACCGTTTATGGTGATAGAGGTGGTGATGGCAATAGTATTGAGACTAATTCTACTTGACATCGAGAGTATTTCCCTATCTTATAAGTGATTCAAAAGAGCAAAAGAATTAGCAATCCAAACCGTTCCAAATCATTCAAACTTATTTAAGAATTTAAAACAAACCTAACTACACAACAATTTAAATCAAACTACTAAATGTGCTAATTTATGGTCATTAGCTTGACCTCTATCCTTTAAAAATCGGCTAGGATCAATTATGAGCAGCTTGCTTCCACTCTTTTTGTTCAACATCAATTTTGTAGCCTGTGAGTAAGCTACAAATTACAAAATGATCAGAAGGAAAATATTGATAAAGTTGAGAAAACCAATTAATTTCATCAATGTCCTTCTCAGTAGTAAACTGTCAATAAAATAGGGAATAATGAAACTCCCTGAATCTTTCATTGAATCTAATAGTTTGTCCTGTATGAAGATGAATTGCTCTCCTTCTTCCTTCATCACCTTCATCTCCTTTGCTTCTTTCACATGTGGTATATCTAGGACTGGTGAATAATAGAGAGGGTTGGAATTCTTTTCCTCGTACACTTCCATCGTCTTTTGGTTGCCAACGATTTGGGGCTCGGTATGGCCTTTCTCTAGTTTTTCTAGCTCTACCCCATCCCTAAGTGTGATAGCCTCGTATTGCTCTAGTTGTTGTAATTCTATTTTTCTCAAAAAGTCTTCCACACTTCTCTTACAAAATTCACGGGAAAGCTATCTTACTTAAATCTCTAAGTTATGAATAGAAGCAGCACGATTTTTCGTCACTTGATCAATTTGCTCTTCTAGTCTCTTCTGCCCTTCTTCCATGTCTGTAAACTTATCAATGATCTTGTCTAATTTAGAATCCCATGAACTGGATTCGTCATGCTGAAATTCAAATAGATCTTGGTGTCCCATGTGAGTACTTGCATTATTGGACCAATAGAAATCTGGGTGGTTCTGCCACCTCGAAGTGTACATGGTCCAATAATGGTTATTATTTATCCAACCATACTGTGACTCATTGTAATTCTCAAAATTTCCTTGCTCCCTATAATATCTATCTTCGTTCATTGTTCAGCATTCAACTCTTCATATATCCCATTCTAAGATGTCTCCATGTGTCTTTACTTTACGCCCCAAACTTTTTTAATAAAAACAAAAGTTAGTGGAAAAGCCTTGAACTAAAGAACTAAATTGCCTTCCCCAGTAAGGGCATCAAAAAGTTGTACACTCAAGATTACACGCGCTAAATTTTACTATTTATAACCTTGGTAATTACCGCAAGCGCCCTGGTCATTAGTGTAGTACCTAAGGTGTTGATCCTACAAGGAAGGAAACTAGTCCTAAAATCTAATGACAGCTAAGTTCGTAATACCCAATTAAACAACTACTACAAAAATTAAAATTAATCAAGAATCAAATATAAGAAATTAAAGCACCAAAAGAATGAACAAAATAGCAGCTTACATAAATAATCCGAAACTCTACCTAAAAGTGATCAATTGAGAGAAAGAGGGAATTAATTTGAAACTAAAGAAAATCTGCCCAATTATGTAATTTTTGACTTAAAGGGCTTAGACAGTCCTAGGGTGAATTACTCCCTCTCGAGTTATAATTCTTAACCCTAATTAATAATCCCTAATTAAAATTATGAAAATTGCGATCTCTCGATCCACAATTGGTACAAAAACTAAATTAGTTCTAAAGTTGTCTATTAACCTATCGAAAATCTATGTTCGATCTCTCGTTACACGACTCTACAGGTTTGATT
Source organism: Erythroxylum baracoense (assembly GCA_025629805.1). NCBI lineage: Eukaryota > Viridiplantae > Streptophyta > Magnoliopsida > Malpighiales > Erythroxylaceae > Erythroxylum > Erythroxylum baracoense. The sequence continues at coordinate 6,385 of JAOTAY010021144.1, read as the reverse complement.
CAACTCTCTGCCTATCGATTTACCTAACTCTCGTTAGCCTAAATCGATGATTTTCACCCGACTCACGCTCTTAGTTTGTTGCCAAGTTATGAATAATCGAAATTGAATCACAAATAAATCAAATAAAACACATTCAAATAAATTTTATTAATCTCAAGAACAAAAAATCTGAAGGTGAGTTTAGATAAAAGATCAGCACTCAACGACAATATTCCTAATCAATATCCAAATATCATACATCAATGAAATCGAAATAAAAAAATAGAAAATACTGTCAGAATGGATCTCAGTGGTAACGACTGCGGGAAACTGCTTGTTCCGGGAAGTACATCATGTCAAACGTATCTCCATGTCTTTCTTCCTTCGTCTCCTTCCTCAATCACCTGATCTCTGTCTAAGTCTCTCTCGGCTTTTTACAAAATCTCACTTTTTGCATAGCTCTCTCGACTCTCTAATAACTGCTGGTGGTTGTTAGGTATTATTCTATTTATTCTATAGCAGCCTTAGGTCAAACTTGGGGTTGAAACGGTTCAAAAAATTACCCAAAATTTGAGTTTTCTTGTCAGCCCGATGCAGGGCACGATCGTGGCTCTGACTTGACGCTCTTTGTCACGATCGTGGCTGCTGGAGTACGATCGTGACCTGATTGATGTTGGCTCTTCCTCTCCTGTCTCGATCGTGGCCAATGTGCACGATCGTGGCCTATGTCTTTTAGGCCGAAACTTTTTAAATCTTCACGTTCTTCCCTATTTACCCTGCAACACTAGCACACACATCAAGGTACCTAAAAAATATAACAATTAAGCTCAAAGATTCATACTAACCCATAAAAGACATATAAACATACAAACTAACATAATTAACACTTAAACACACCCTTAACTCTCAATTTAACGCTAAATACTTACCATATTACACCCTAAAACATCATGGAAAATGCAACTATCAACATCCCCACACTTAAACATTTGCTTGTCCTCAAGCAAACAAAACAATAAAACACATAAAAACATATAACACACAATGCAATAATTAGACAATGGATCTAACTTCATGAAATAACTTCAACCTTGGACAAAATCATTCGAATTATGGCAAATCATTAACAGAAAAAATATGTGCCTAGGGGCTTTGAACTAAATATGCAACTAAATCAAGATCTAAGCGTTACGTAGTTACTCTTTTTAATTGTACACACACATTAATAATTCTTCAGTCCCTCGAAATTTGTAACTGTTTCTAAGTATAATTCCATAAAAGTTCAAGCTTATTACGAGACCGGTAGGTGTTTATTTAAAACATTTTTTTAATTAAACTAGGACTTAGTCTTTTACTCAAAGGCAAACATTTGTGATGAATGTTGATCCAGCTACTCAACTAAGTCATTTATTAAACAGCTTGGTTGAAATGTCATTATAGCCTTTTTACGGGAAGGCACACATTTGTGATGCGTGTCTATCCAATTACTCAACTACATCACGTTTTCAACAGGCTACTAACTCTATTCATAACCCGAAGGTCAATGAAATAGTAATTTATTAAACTAAATTTTTTTCTCTTTTTTTCTTGCCTACCTTATTGCTTTTAGCTATTCGTTTTCATGAAAAATACTAGTTAAGATACTTAAGTTAAATGACCTTAATTTATGAATGAATGTGACAATCTAAAGGGTGCTAAATTTACACTAAGTCCTAATTAAGCTATATATATATCCAAAGGCCCACTAATTCACTAATTTCACAGCCTAATGATCATCAATAGCCTAATAGGCTATGTTCAAAATTAAATGTATTTAACTTAGTCTAAGCCATTGACATATTCTCACACTTTAAGCAATAGAACCTACTACTATCATATAGTATGCAAAATTCACATACAAAAGAAAAAACAGAATCCCTCCCCACACTTGAACGATACATTGTCCTCAATGTGAGAAGGATTCACAAACACACCAGGAGAAATAAAACACAATATACAAAAAATATAAGAATAAAATACTAACAAAAATGAAAAAAAGGGTTAGAACATGAAACTGTTTATGGTGATAGAGGTGGTGATGGCGATAGTGTTGAGACCAAATCGGCTTGACATCGAGAGTATTTCCCTATCTTATAAACGATTTAGGAGAGCAAAAGAATTAGTAATCCAAACTATTCCAAATCATCCAAAACTTATTTATGAATTTAAAACAAACCTAACTACACAACAATTAACATCTAACTACTAAACGTACTAATTTATAGTCATTAGCTTGACCTTTACCCTTTAAAACTCATCTAGGATCAATTATGAGCAGCTTGCTTCCACCATTTTTATTTAACCTCAATTTTTTTGCCTATGAGTAAGCTATAAATTGCAAAATGATCAAAAGGAGAATATTGATAAAGTCGAGATAATGAAACTCCTCGAATCTTCCATATAATCCAACAGTTTGTCCTGTAGGAAGGTGAATTGCTCTTCTTCTTCCTTAACCACCTTCATTTCCTCTGCTTCTTCTATTTCCCGAACAGAGACTTCCATGCTTTCTTTAAACTCGATGCCTATTGTCATATGTTCTTTGTCTTTTTTTGCTTCAAATGATTCAAACACATCAATTATCCTGAATGAGCTACTAACCTTCGGATTCTTAAATACATCATTCATCTGAATGTATCATCATTATCATCAATCCAAAGGGTAGGGTTCTTTGCATAGACATCCGCCTGATATTTTTTGATTTTCATATATGGTATATCCAGGACTGGTGAGTAGAAGGAGGTTTGGCACTCTTTTCTTCATACACTCTTATAGTCTCTTGGTCGTCAATGAGTTGGGGTTCAGCATGGTTTTCCTCTGGTTCTGCTAGCTCTTCCCCATTCCTAAGTGTGATATCCCCATATTGCTCTCGTTGATGTAATTTCATATTTCTCAAAGAGTCTTCCACACTTCTCTTACAAAATTCACGGGAAAGCTATCTTACTTAAATCTCTAGGTTATGAATAGAAGCGACATGATTTTCCATCATCTGATCAATTTGCTCTTCTAATCTCGTCTGCCCTTCTTCCATGTCTGTGAGCTTATCCAAGATCTTGTCCAATTTAGAATCCCATGAACTGGATTCGTCATGTTGAACTTCAGCTAGATCTTCATGTCCCATATGATTGCTTGCATTGTTTGACCAATAGAAATCTAGGTGATTTTGCCACCCCAGATTGTATGTGTTCCAACAAGGATCATGATTTTCCTAACCATACTGTGCCTTATTTTAATTTGCACAAGTTCCTCGCTTCCTGTAATATCTATCTTTCATCATCGTTCTTACCATTCCTTATTGGCATCTAGCTCTTCACATACCTTCTTCCCACTCTAATATGTCTTGATGTGTCTCTACGTTGTGTCCCAAATTTTTTTACCTAATTTAAAAACAAAAGATAGTGGAAAAATGCCTTAGACTAAAGAACTGAATGTCCTTCCCTAGCAACAGTGCCAAAAACTTGTTCGCTCAAGGTTACACACATTAAGTTTTACTAATTATAATCTCGATAATTACCGTAAAGGCACGAGTCGTTCATGTAGTACCTAAGATGTTGATCCCACGAGGAAGGGAACTAGTCCTAAAATCTAAAGGCAGTTAAGTTAGCAGTAAACCTAATTAAACAACTAATGCAGAAATTGAATCAATCAATAATCAAATTTGAGAAATTAAAGTGCTACAAGATTGAACAAAATAGTAAACCACACAAATAGTTTGAAACCCAACCTAGAAATAAGCAAGTGAGAGAAAGGGGGATTTAATTTGAAATTAAAGAAAATTTAGCAATTATGCAATTTTTGATTTAACGAACCTAGACAATCTTAGGGTGAATTACTCTCTCTTGAGTTATAATAATTGATCAACCCTAATTCAAATTATGGGAATTGCGATCTTTCAATCTGCAATTAGTCTAAAACCTAAATTAGTTCTGAATTTGTCTATTAACCTATCGGGAATCTATGCTCGATCTCTTGTTACATGACTCTACTGGTTTGATTCAACTCTCTAGCTATTGATTTACCTAACTCTCATTAGTACAAATTGTTGATTTTTATTCGCTCACCCTCTCAGCTTATTGCCAGGTTATGAAGAATCAAAATTGAATCACAATTAAATAGAAATAAAACACTAGTAAATAAATTTTATTAATCTCAAGTATAAAAAAACTCGAAGGTGAGTTTAGACAAAAGATCAACACTCAACAATAACAATTCCAATCAATATTAAATCTCATACATCAATGAAAACAAAATAAAAAATAGAAAATTTTATCGGAATGGATCTCGTAGCTCACGACTGTGGGAAACCGCCTGTTCTGGGAAATAATTCGCATCAAACGTATCTTTGTGCCTCTCTTCCTTCATCTCCTTCCTCAATCATTTGATTTCTTTCTAGGTTTCTATTGGATTTTTGCAAGAACTCACTATTTGCTAGACTTTTTTTCACTCTAATGACTCGTGGCTGCTATCTTATAGTATTTTATTTATTCTGTAGCAGCCGTAAGTCAAACTCAGGGCCAAAATAGTCCAAAAATTACTAAAATTATGAGTTTTTGTGTCAGCTCGATGTAGGGCACGATCGTGGCAGGCTGATGATTTATCCTTTTTGTCAATATCATGGCCTGAAGTGCACGATCGTGTCCTGACTTGACGCTCTCTGTCACAATCGTGGCCCTCGGTGTACGATCGTGGCCTGGCTGCTTTTGGCTTTCCTTCTCTATCACGATCGTGGCCTATCTCTTTTAGCCCAAAACTCTTCAAATCTTCATCATTCTTCCCCGTTTACCCTGCAACACTAAAACACACCTTGAAGTACCTAAAAAATATATCAATTAAGCTCAAAGATTCATACTAACCCATAAAAGACACATGAATATACAAACTAACATAATTAACACATAAACACTCCCTTAACTCTCAATTTAATGTTAAATACTTACCAGATTACACCCTGAAACATTATGCAAAATGCAACTATCAATTTCATTATGGATCATAAATTAAGTATAGACTTAATTCTGACTGGTTTGACCGATAGTTATTCATAGTTTGTGCTTAATTATTTGATGAATCAAATATCCTCAACAATTCCTCAGTTGATTAATCGGCTCAAAACAGCTGAGCAAACAGTCAAGAAGGACAGTAAGGCTATGATGCTAGTGGATTCTGCTTCTAATACTCGAAAGAAGAACCAAAAGAAGAAGAAGAAGTCCAAGAGGCTAGTGGGAGGTGTAGCTAAGAAGAAGGTGAAGGAGACAACACCAAAGGGGATATACTTCGATTGCAACAAGGAAGCACATTAGAAGAGGAATTACAAAGCTTATCTAGAGTCACTGAAGTAAAAGAAGGGAATAGATGCCCCACCATCAACTTCAAGTAAGAAATTTTTCATTGAGGTTAATACTATTTCTGATCATAACATTTGGGTATTAGATTCCGGATGTGGCTCACACATATATGCTGATATGTAAGGTCTCAGGGATAGTAGATCACTGAAGACGGGAGAGTTGGACCTACGTGTGTGAAATGGAGCAAGAGTTGCTGCATTATCTGTAGGGACATATGTTTTGTATCTTACTAGTGGGCTAAAATTAATTTTGGAAAATTGCTATTATGTACCCATTGTGACTAAAAACATTGTATCTGTTTCATATCTTAATAAAGACTTTTTCAGGTAATGGTTGTTCAATTAAGTTGAATGAAATGTTATATGGTACTGCTACATTGTGCAATGGAATTTACATATTGGATATGTCCAATCCAATTTTAAATATCAATGACAATAAAAGACAAAAAATGAGATAATCTAAAATCATATTACTTATGACATTATCGACTTGGCCATATAAGTGAGAAATGTATGATTAAGACATACAAGAATGGTAGCCTAGGGTCATTTGATTATGAATCATTTGACACATGTGAATCCTGCTTATTAGGCAAGATGACAAACTTACCTTTTAAAGGAAAGGGTGAAAGAATGAATGGGTTATTAGACCTAACACATTCTGATGTATGTGATCTGATATCCATTCATGCCAGAGGTAGTTTTGTGTGCTTCTTTACTTTTATCGATGATTATTCATGATATGAGTATATGTATCTAATGAGATACAAGTCTGAAGCATTTGAAATTTCCAAACAATATAGACATGAAGTAGAGAAGCAACTCGGTAGGAGTATTAAGACACTTCAATCATATCAAAGTGGTGAATACATAAATGAGGAATTTTTAACTTATCTCAGAGATAATAGGATCACATCCCAGTGGACTGCACCTGACATACCACAACATAATTGTAACATCCCCTCACCTATTGGAAAGAGTATTTTGGTCTTTTTGGTAAATTGGAGTGTTTTAGGATTATTGAAA
>JAOTAY010021143.1:0-11178 GCA_025629805.1 Erythroxylum baracoense | reverse complement strand
AATGAAATTATGTGTTATGTATTTTGATATATGCATTCATTTATTTTTATAGATAAATGGAAGGAAGTTCAAGTACTACTGATCAACCCACTTCAGGAAGATACAATGATCCAGCTTAGGCTCATGCTGCATTGGTTCCCAGTATGAAGAACCATACTATTTGTTTGTTTTGTAACAAGCATTTGAAAGGTAGAGGAATCACCAGATTAAAAAAACATTTAGCTGGGGTTAAAGGAGAGGTGGAACCCTGTAAAAAAGTAACTCATGATGTGAAGTAGTAGATGAAAACATTGCTTGATGAATATTAGCATGAGAGAGATAGTAGGGAAAGGTTGAATTTTGAAATTGGTAGTGGAAGTTTGTTTTCTAGTTTCCATGGTGATTATGGAAATGTTAAAGGTGGCAATGGTAGTGGTGGTGTTGGTACTGGCAGTGTTGCATCTCAGGCCCAAGAAGAAGTACCTGAACCTGATGTGAGGAAGAGAAAAAGGCAGGTGACTAGTTTCTTTGTACCACAAACAACCCCTGAAGCCCAACCTTTAATTCGTAATGCAGTGCAACTAAGAGATGCAGCTCACAATATTGATATGGCAGTAGCTAGATGGTGGTATGATACAGGTTTATCATTTAATGCTTCTCATTCTTATTATTATCAACCTATGATGGATATAATAGTCTCTTATGGTCTGGGATACAAAGGTCCTTCGATTGATGAATTAAGAGGTAAACTTTTGAGTTGTTCTGTTTCTAAAATTAGAAGTTATTTGACTAAAAGAAGAGTGAATTAGGGTACTTATGGATATTCAGTCATATGTGATGATTAGACAAATAAGAAATAAGAGCCTATTATTAATTTTTGGTTTATTCTACAAATGGCTCTATGTTTTTGAAATCTATTGATGCATCTGGGCTTATTAGAAATATTGAGACTTTGTTTGGGATATTTGATGAAGTTGTGAATGAAGTAGGGCTAGAAAACATTGTTCAGTTTATTAATGACAATGAGTCTGCTTATAAAGTAGCAAGAAAAAGGTTGCAGAATACGTATAATTGTTTTTTTTGGACTTCTTGTGTTGCACATTGCATTGACCTAATGTTGATGATTATAGGGATTATAGGTATTTTCGTGTTATCGACGAGACTATATAGAAAGCTAAAAAGGTGACAAAGTTCATTTATAATCGTGCATGGGTGTTGAATTTGATAAGAAAGGAATTTACCAATAGTAAGAATTTGTGTCGTCCTGCTGTGACAAGATTTGCAACAAATTTCTTATCACTTTAGTCTTTTGTTTCACTGAAGAAAGAGTTAAGACAAATGTTTACAAGTGATAAGTGAATTGCATCTCAGCATGCTAGGTCTAATGCTAGAGTGGAGGTTTGTAATATTATACTAGAAGATAGCAAATTTTGGTCTTAATGTCAATTTATTATCTGAGTTTGTAAGCCTTTGGTGAGGGTGCTTCGCTTGGTTGATAGTGAAGAAAAGCCAACAATGGGTTATATTTTTGATGCCATGGAGAGAGTGACAGAAGCAATCAAGGCTAATTTGAATCATAAGCCTTCTTTGTACACACCATATCTTTCAATCATTAATGAGAGAAGGAAAAGACAACTTTCTTCCGTTGTTTGCAACTGGGGCATTTTTGAATCCTAGTGTTTATTTTAAACTAAATCTTAGTAAGCAAGTTGAAGTTAATAGAGGAATGTTTTTAACTATTGCGACAATAGTTAACATTGACGCAATGCAAGATCTCTTAAGCTCAAAATGGAGCTTTATAAGTTGTCTTGTGGGGATTTTGGAATGCCAATTCCTATTCGACAAAGAGGAAAACTTTCTCCAAGTATTAGTTATTTCCTTTTTTTATTTGTTGAAAATTAATTATCACTTTTTTTGTTTATAACGCTACTTTTGTTATCTTATAACTTACAGTTTCTTAGTGGGATCAATTCGGAAATGGTGCTCTAGAATTAAAAGGATTGCAATTCAGATTTTAAGTCAATGTGTGAGTGCAACAGGCTATGAACGAAACTGGAGCACATTTAAATTTATCCACTCCAAAAAAAGGAATAGATTAGAGCATAAGAGGTTGAATGACTTGGTTTTTGTTCGATACAATTTAAAGCTTTGGGAAAGGTATGTTATTATCGTTATTAATTTTGATATAATTTCTTATAATTTTCTAATAATTAAATTATATCCCTTTTTTGTGATTGTTGAAAATGTGAATTGTTGGGAATTGGAAATTGTTTTATGAATATTTTGTGATTGTTAGAAATGGGAATTGTTGGGAATTGTTGGAAATGGAAATTATTTTATGAATGTTTTGTGATTGTTGGAAATGTGAATTGTTAGGAATTGTTAGAAATGGAAATTATTTTATGAATGTTTTGTGATTGTTGGAAATGTGAATTGTTGAGAATTGTTGGAATTGAAAATTGTTTTATGAATGTTTTGTGATTGTTGGAAATATGAATTGTTGGGAATTGGAAATTGTTTTATGAATGCTTTGTGATTGTTGGAAATGTGAATTGTTGGAATTGGAAATTATTTTATGAATGTTTTGTGATTGTTGGAAATATGAATTGTTGGAATTGGAAATTGTTTTATAAATTTTTTATGATTGTTGGAAATGAGAATTGATGGGAATTATTGGAAATGGAAATTGTTTTATGAATGTTTTGTGATTGTTGAAAATGAGAATTGTTGGGAATTGGAAATTATTTTATGAATGTTTTGTGATTGATGGAAATGTGAATTCTTAGGAACTGTTGGAATTGGAAATTATTTTATGAATGTTTGGAGATTGTTGGAAATGTGAGTTGTTGGAATTAGAAATTGTTTTATGAATGTTTTGTGATTGTTGGAAATGTGAATTGTTGGAATTGAAAATTGTTTTATGAATGTTTTGTGATTGTTGGAATTGTAAATTATTTTATGAACATTTTGTGATTGTTGGAAATGGGAATTGTTGGGAATTGAAATTGTTTTAGGAATGTTTTGTGGTTGTTGGAAATGAGAATTGTTGGAATTGAAAATTATTTTATTAATGTTTTGTGAATGTTGGAAATGCAAATTGTTGGAAATTGTCAAGCAAGATATGTTATTATCATTATTATCATTGTTATTTTCGATATAATTTCTTATAATTTTCTAATAATTAAATTTTATTGTTTACTAGGGGTTTTAATAGTACAAGTAGTTCAACTGATTCAATTTCCATTGATAACATCAATCTTTTGGCGGATTGGGTTTCTGAAGAACCGAATTTGGTAGATGTCAATAACTTGGAAGATAATCTTGAATGGGAAAGCATTGATATATCATTTGGTGCATTAAATTTGAATGATAATGATGATAAAGAAGCTCCTCGCAATGATGAAGATTTTGTACCAAATGATAACTGAGGTCAGTGCAGTTATAGCAGTATCCTCCTGTTGATGATTGAATTTCGTTCCAGGTTATGTTTTCCTCTTCTTTTAATTTTACTTATATTTGCTGTTTATCAGTTTATGTTAAATTTTACATATGTGATGTAACTGTAAATATTTTTGTTTCAGGTTTAACTTCAACTTGATTGTTTCCTCTTCATGATGAAATTATAATAGTTAAGGATATTTATTGTTCTTTTTATTGGATGTTTTGATGTAATTATTGTTTATTAAGATGATGAAATTGTATTATTGTAATATTTTAAATACTTTGTATTATTCTTATTTTTATATTTGTATTATAATGATTGTCTTTTTTCATATTAATTGTGGTTATTATTTATATGTAAAATATTTAAAAATTATCGTCATTTTATATTAAATTATTAATCGTGATTATTATTTATTATTATGAATTTTGGAAACAGGGTTGATGTAAACCTGTAAAGTATAAAATATATAATTGTACAATATATTAGTGGACTATTTTGAAAATGTTAAAAATTTCAAGGACTATTTCATAGATATAAAAAATTACACGAAAAGATACCCGGTATTGACCAGTACTGGTACAGTACCGTACCAGAACTTAATCTGGTACCGAGTCCGGTACAGTATTCGCAACTTTGCATTCAACACATGAGGAGGATCTCTTAAAGACTCTTTTTTACTATTATTTAGTCTTTCGACTAAAAGACTGGCTTTGGCTGAACCGAGTCAGTCCAAATCCAACTTAATTAGGAGCAATACAAAGTATTTTAAATATTAAAATTTTATCATATAATAAATAATAATTACATTAAAAATTAAATAAAAAGAACAATAACCATCCTTAATTTTCTAATTATTACAATTTACAGCAAGAGTTGATGATAAGAAAACAATCAATTATAAGTGAAACCTAAAACAAAAACGTATATTATTTGATTTACTATTAGTTAAGTATATCACTTAACTATTTAATATATTAATTATTAATAAGAATTTAAACAATTTTAATTTAATATTACATATCTAATTAATTCAAATTAATTATTAATAAAATTGTAACAACTGAATTTAAATTAAATTTGTAAAATTAATTATTATATTTTTAAAATATATAAATTTTAAATAAAATTTGATTTAGTAATTAAAATATATTTAAAAATAAATATTAGTTTATAAATAATAAAATTTAAATTATTTATTTTAAAATTAAATAATTTTATTAATACTTTATTAATAAATATTAAATAAAAGATTAAAATAATTTAATTAAAAATAATTTATTTTAAAGTTTTATTTAATGTATAATTATTGTGAGTAGTAAAAATATTTATTTTATTATAAAAATAAACATTAAAAAATCACAATAAAAATTGAAATAAATAGTTAATTAAAAAAATGTTTGAAAAGGGAGGGAGGGAGACGTGGGAGGGAAAAGTTTCTTAAAATTTTTAAAAATTTTGCTAAAAGTCCAACTTTTTTAAAATTTACGGTGTTGGCCGATATTCGGTTCGTATTTTAAATATCTACTGCTACCAGTCGGTACAGGCAAAATCGGCCGATACCAATCGGTATTTACAACTGGTATTTTTTAATATTATTACTATACCGTTTTTCAACCGGTACAGTACGGAAGTCAACACCTTGGCTGTGAGGTTATACTTTTGAGTTTCTACCTTGAAATGATTCGCACGTTTTTTATTGTCATTTTTAGAGAAACATAGTTAAATTGAAATGAAAGAGGAACAAGTTTTGATATTTATGAAATCAGGTTTTCAGCATAGCATATTTTGCATCACCGATCAATTCCTTAATATGCATTAAGCAATGTAACTCAAACATGCTTTCAAATGATAGGATCAAGATGAAAGCTAGAATTCGAATATATCTCTAGAAGCATCGAGTAACTGATATTACCTTCCACTTTTATCTTTCCAACGACCTTCTTTACCTTCAAAGGGAACATCTATTCAGTATTTACTATTGCTCTTGCTTGTATTGGTTGTACGCATTTTGGTTGCAATAAAAAATTATATAGTCCGCATTTCGGAAATTGGTAGGAGAGAGAACCATTCAGAATTGTAAACTTTCCATACAGCAAGTGAGTTACATATATATATATATATATATTCATAATTTTAAATAGCTTCTATATGTATATATATATATATATATATATATATACATATAGAAGCTATTTAAAATTATGAATATATATATATATATATATGTAACTCACTTGCTGTATGGAAAGTTTACAATTCTGAATGGTTCTCTCTCCTACCAATTTCCGAAATGCGGACTATATAATTTTTTATTGCAACCAAAATGCGTACAACCAATACAAGCAAGAGCAATAGTAAATACTGAATAGATGTTCCCTTTGAAGGTAAAGAAGGTCGTTGGAAAGATAAAAGTGGAAGGTAATATCAGTTACTCGATGCTTCTAGAGATATATTCGAATTCTAGCTTTCATCTTGATCCTATCATTTGAAAGCATGTTTGAGTTACATTGCTTAATGCATATTAAGGAATTGATCGGTGATGCAAAATATGCTATGCTGAAAACCTGATTTCATAAATATCAAAACTTGTTCCTCTTTCATTTCAATTTAACTATGTTTCTCTAAAAATGACAATAAAAAACGTGCGAATCATTTCAAGGTAGAAACTCAAAAGTATAACCTCACAGCCAAGGTGTTGACTTCCGTACTGTACCGGTTGAAAAACGGTATAGTAATAATATTAAAAAATACCAGTTGTAAATACCGATTGGTATCGGCCGATTTTGCCTGTACCGACTGGTAGCAGTAGATATTTAAAATACGAACCGAATATCGGCCAACACCGTAAATTTTAAAAAAGTTGGACTTTTAGCAAAATTTTTAAAAATTTTAAGAAACTTTTCCCTCCCACGTCTCCCTCCCTCCCTTTTCAAACATTTTTTTAATTAACTATTTATTTCAATTTTTATTGTGATTTTTTAATGTTTATTTTTATAATAAAATAAATATTTTTACTACTCACAATAATTATACATTAAATAAAACTTTAAAATAAATTATTTTTAATTAAATTATTTTAATCTTTTATTTAATATTTATTAATAAAGTATTAATAAAATTATTTAATTTTAAAATAAATAATTTAAATTTTATTATTTATAAACTAATATTTATTTTTAAATATATTTTAATTACTAAATCAAATTTTATTTAAAATTTATATATTTTAAAAATATAATAATTAATTTTACAAATTTAATTTAAATTCAGTTGTTACAATTTTATTAATAATTAATTTGAATTAATTAGATATGTAATATTAAATTAAAATTGTTTAAATTCTTATTAATAATTAATATATTAAATAGTTAAGTGATATACTTAACTAATAGTAAATCAAATAATATACGTTTTTGTTTTAGGTTTCACTTATAATTGATTGTTTTCTTATCATCAACTCTTGCTGTAAATTGTAATAATTAGAAAATTAAGGATGGTTATTGTTCTTTTTATTTAATTTTTAATGTAATTATTATTTATTATATGATAAAATTTTAATATTTAAAATACTTTGTATTGCTCCTAATTAAGTTGGATTTGGACTGACTCGGTTCAGCCAAAGCCAGTCTTTTAGTCGAAAGACTAAATAATAGTAAAAAAGAGTCTTTAAGAGATCCTCCTCATGTGTTGAATGCAAAGTTGCGAATACTGTACCGGACTCGGTACCAGATTAAGTTCTGGTACGGTACTGTACCAGTACTGGTCAATACCGGGTATCTTTTCGTGTAATTTTTTATATCTATGAAATAGTCCTTGAAATTTTTAACATTTTCAAAATAGTCCACTAATATATTGTACAATTATATATTTTATACTTTACAGGTTTACATCAACCCTGTTTCCAAAATTCATAATAATAAATAATAATCACGATTAATAATTTAATATAAAATGACGATAATTTTTAAATATTTTACATATAAATAATAACCACAATTAATATGAAAAAAGACAATCATTATAATACAAATATAAAAATAAGAATAATACAAAGTATTTAAAATATTACAATAATACAATTTCATCATCTTAATAAACAATAATTACATCAAAACATCCAATAAAAAGAACAATAAATATCCTTAACTATTATAATTTCATCATGAAGAGGAAACAATCAAGTTGAAGTTAAACCTGAAACAAAAATATTTACAGTTACATCACATATGTAAAATTTAACATAAACTGATAAACAGCAAATATAAGTAAAATTAAAAGAAGAGGAAAACATAACCTGGAACGAAATTCAATCATCAACAGGAGGATACTGCTATAACTGCACTGACCTCAGTTATCATTTGGTACAAAATCTTCATCATTGCGAGGAGCTTCTTTATCATCATTATCATTCAAATTTAATGCACCAAATGATATATCAATGCTTTCCCATTCAAGATTATCTTCCAAGTTATTGACATCTACCAAATTCGGTTCTTCAGAAACCCAATCCGCCAAAAGATTGATGTTATCAATGGAAATTGAATCAGTTGAACTACTTGTACTATTAAAACCCCTAGTAAACAATAAAATTTAATTATTAGAAAATTATAAGAAATTATATCGAAAATAACAATGATAATAATGATAATAACATATCTTGCTTGACAATTTCCAACAATTTGCATTTCCAACATTCACAAAACATTAATAAAATAATTTTCAATTCCAACAATTCTCATTTCCAACAACCACAAAACATTCCTAAAACAATTTCAATTCCCAACAATTCCCATTTCCAACAATCACAAAATGTTCATAAAATAATTTACAATTCCAACAATCACAAAACATTCATAAAACAATTTTCAATTCCAACAATTCACATTTCCAACAATCACAAAACATTCATAAAACAATTTCTAATTCCAACAACTCACATTTCCAACAATCTCCAAACATTCATAAAATAATTTCCAATTCCAACAGTTCCTAAGAATTCACATTTCCATCAATCACAAAACATTCATAAAATAATTTCCAATTCCCAACAATTCTCATTTTCAACAATCACAAAACATTCATAAAACAATTTCCATTTCCAATAATTCCCATCAATTCTCATTTCCAACAATCATAAAAAATTTATAAAACAATTTCCAATTCCAACAATTCATATTTCCAACAATCACAAAACATTCATAAAATAATTTCCAATTCCAACAATTCACATTTCCAACAATCACAAAGCATTCATAAAACAATTTCCAATTCCCAACAATTCATATTTCCAACAATCACAAAACATTCATAAAACAATTTTCAATTCCAACAATTCTCAACAATTCACATTTCCAACAATCACAAAACATTCATAAAATAATTTCCATTTCTAACAATTCCTAACAATTCACATTTCCAACAATCACAAAACATTCATAAAATAATTTCCATTTCCAACAATTCCCAACAATTCCCATTTCTAACAATCACAAAATATTCATAAAACAATTTCCAATTCCCAACAATTCACATTTTCAACAATCACAAAAAAGGGATATAATTTAATTATTAGAAAATTATAAGAAATTATATCAAAATTAATAACGATAATAACATACCTTTCCCAAAGCTTTAAATTGTATCGAACAAAAACCAAGTCATTCAACCTCTTATGCTCTAATCTATTCCTTTTTTTGGAGTGGATAAATTTAAATGTGCTCCAGTTTCGTTCATAGCCTGTTGCACTCACACATTGACTTAAAATCTGAATTGCAATCCTTTTAATTCTAGAGCACCATTTCCGAATTGATCCCACTAAGAAACTGTAAGTTATAAGATAACAAAAGTAGCGTTATAAACAAAAAAAGTGATAATTAATTTTCAACAAATAAAAAAAGGAAATAACTAATACTTGGAGAAAGTTTTCCTCTTTGTCGAATAGGAATTGGCATTCCAAAATCCCCACAAGACAACTTATAAAGCTCCATTTTGAGCTTAAGAGATCTTGCATTGCGTCAATGTTAACTATTGTCGCAATAGTTAAAAACATTCCTCTATTAACTTCAACTTGCTTACTAAGATTTAGTTTAAAATAAACACTAGGATTCAAAAATGCCCCAGTTGCAAACAACGGAAGAAAGTTGTCTTTTCCTTCTCTCATTAATGATTGAAAGATATGGTGTGTACAAAGAAGGCTTATGATTCAAATTAGCCTTGATTGCTTCTGTCACTCTCTCCATGGCATCAAAAATATAACCCATTGTTGGCTTTTCTTCACTATCAACCAAGCGAAGCACCCTCACCAAAGGCTTACAAACTCAGATAATAAATTGACATTAAGACCAAAATTTGCTATCTTCTAGTATAATATTACAAACCTCCACTCTAGCATTAGACCTAGCATGCTGAGATGCAATTCACTTATCACTTGTAAACATTTGTCTTAACTCTTTCTTCAGTGAAACAAAAGACTAAAGTGATAAGAAATTTGTTGCAAATCTTGTCACAGCAGGACGACACAAATTCTTACTATTGGTAAATTCCTTTCTTATCAAATTCAACACCCATGCACGATTATAAATGAACTTTGTCACCTTTTTAGCTTTCTATATAGTCTCGTCGATAACACGAAAATACCTATAATCCCTATAATCATCAACATTAGGTCAATGCAATGTGCAACACAAGAAGTCCAAAAAAAACAATTATACGTATTCTGCAACCTTTTTCTTGCTACTTTATAAGCAGACTCATTGTCATTAATAAACTGAACAATGTTTTCTAGCCCTACTTCATTCACAACTTCATCAAATATCCCAAACAAAGTCTCAATATTTCTAATAAGCCCAGATGCATCAATAGATTTCAAAAACATAGAGCCATTTGTAGAATAAACCAAAAATTAATAATAGGCTCTTATTTCTTATTTGTCTAATCATCACATATGACTGAATATCCATAAGTACCCTAATTCACTCTTCTTTTAGTCAAATAACTTCTAATTTTAGAAACAGAACAACTCAAAAGTTTACCTCTTAATTCATCAATCGAAGGACCTTTGTATCCCAGACCATAAGAGACTATTATATCCATCATAGGTTGATAATAATAAGAATGAGAAGCATTAAATGATAAACCTGTATCATACCACCATCTAGCTACTGCCATATCAATATTGTGAGCTGCATCTCTTAGTTGCACTGCATTACGAATTAAAGGTTGGGCTTCAGGGGTTGTTTGTGGTACAAAGAAACTAGTCACCTGCCTTTTTCTCTTCCTCACATCAGGTTCAGGTACTTCTTCTTGGGCCTGAGATGCAACACTGCCAGTACCAACACCACCACTACCATTGCCACCTTTAACATTTCCATAATCACCATGGAAACTAGAAAACAAACTTCCACTACCAATTTCAAAATTCAACCTTTCCCTACTATCTCTCTCATGCTAATATTCATCAAGCAATGTTTTCATCTACTACTTCACATCATGAGTTACTTTTTTACAGGGTTCCACCTCTCCTTTAACCCCAGCTAAATGTTTTTTTAATCTGGTGATTCCTCTACCTTTCAAATGCTTGTTACAAAACAAACAAATAGTATGGTTCTTCATACTGGGAACCAATGCAGCATGAGCCTAAGCTGGATCATTGTATCTTCCTGAAGTGGGTTGATCAGTAGTACTTGAACTTCCTTCCATTTATCTATAAAAATAAATGAATGCATATATCAAAATACATAACACATAATTTCATT
>JAOTAY010021142.1:0-11180 GCA_025629805.1 Erythroxylum baracoense | reverse complement strand
TCCCCATTATGCCCTTAATGACTAGAAAAGTCATTCCTACCCTTCCTTTAATGTTTCTTGACTTTCTTAACATAGTGTCATACCAAAATTACCCTTATTCCTTCTTAAGACATTAGTTTCACTATAAAATCATCATTGACATAAATAATTAAATCCTTATAATTCAATCTAAGGCAAAATTCAAATTAACTATCATGCTTAATTCGATAAAATATTTCGGGGGCCAACAGTTTATACTCCTCAACAAATGGTGTTGTGGAGAGGAAGCATCGACATTTACTTCAGGTGGCAAGGGCTTTGCTGATTCAGTATAGATTTCCAAAGAAATTTTGGGGACATAGTGTATTACATGCAACCTATATCATCAACCATTTGCCAAGTTAGATACTAAATTGGCAGTCACCATATGAATTATTGTTTGGCAAGCAGCCCAATTATAATGAGTTGAAGAGCTTTGGATGTTTGTGTTTTTCCACGGATACTAGACCTTATAAAGACAAGCTGAATTCTAGAGCTTTTAGAAGCATCTATCTTGGTCATTCTCCAGGCTGGAAGAGATATAAATTGTATGACTTACAAACACAAAAGTGTTTTGTCTCTAGGGACGTCATTTTTCATGAGAATGTTTATCCTTTCAAACATTCTATACTTACAGATAATATTCTAGCAATGCCTATTGCATTTCCCTCGGTTATGCAGGATGATTATTTTTTGCATCATTCTTTTGGTGATCTAGCTGCAACTGGAAATGACACTGATACTCCTTCTTTACATTCAGACCACTCAACTTTGCAGATGGATGATATAAGAACTACTGTAGAGTCTAACATTGCTGAACCTGATGTTGCGGGATCAGAGGTGGCAGTAAGAAGAAGTAACGAAACAAGAAAGAAGCCTTTTTGGCTGAAGGATTTTGTCTCTAATGTGAACAGACAACCTTCTTATTTGAAGAACAGAGATGTGCAATTTTCTTCAGCTTATACTCTAATCACATATCCTTTTACTGTCAATTCTGCCTTCAGTGAGAACTATGTTGAATTTCTTACTAATGTCACTACTATTCAAGAACCAACCTCTTGTTTTCATGCTAGCAAAGATCCTCACTGGGTTGCGGCCATGAATTCTGAATTGGATGCCCTTGAGAAGAATGGAACATGGGAGCTTACACAGTTACCTGAAGGTAAGAAGGCAATTGGTTTTAAGTGGGTTTACAAGGTGAAGTTGAAGCCAAATGGATCTATTGATAGATTTAAAGCTAGATTAGTAGCAAAGAGTTATAATCAGGTTGAAGGGGTCGACTACAATGATAGCGTCTCACTAGTAGCGAAGGTTGTTACCGTCAGAAGTTTGTTTGCACGTATAGCTGCCAAGAACTAGCCTTTGCATCAGTTGGACATCAACAATGCCTTTCTTTATGGGTTCTTAAAGGAGGAGGTGTATATGCAGCCACCAGAAGGTTATAATAAAGCAGCTCCAAATGAAGTTTTTCGATTAAAGAAATCTCTATATGGCCTTAAACAGGCCTCTAGGTAATGGAATGCGGAACTTTACAATTGCAAAATTATGGTTTCAAACAGTCACAGTATGATCATTGTTTATTTACTCTTCAGAATTCTTCTTTTTTTTTCTCATCTTGGTTAACGTTGATGATATGCTATTAATAGGAGATTCAGAAGTGGAAATTCAAAATGTGAAGAAATTTTTAGATGATGTTTTTACTATCAAAGATCTTCAGTTTGCTAAGTATTTCTTAGGCCTTGAGATTGCAAGGTCCTCCCATGGTTTGTACATTAACCAGAGGAAATACATATTAGATTTGGTTGCAGAAGCTAGTTTGATGGGTAGCAAACCTACGCTTACACCTTTGCAGAAAGGTTTAATTCTGATAGCAAGTACTGGAGTGATTCTTAATGATCCTCATCCTTATAGGAGGTTGGTGGGAAGACTACTATATTTGGGTTATACTCGGCCAGACATAACTCATACAGTGCATCAGTTAAGTCAATATGTCCATGCACCTACAGATGTTCATTGGCGGGCTGCTCAACATGTATTGCGCTATTTAAATGGAAGTTCTTCTTTGGGTTTGTATTATCCAATTGATAATAATTTTGTGCTTGTGGCATATTGTGATGCAGATTAGGCTGCATGTCATGATACCAGGCGTTTTATTTCTGGATTTTGTGTGTTTTGGGGTCATCTTTGATTTCTTAAAAATCTAAGAAGCAAGTGACTGTCTCTAAATCTTTTGTCGAAGCCGAGTATAAAAGTATGAGTTTAGTTGTTTGTGAGCTTTTATGGATTTCATACATTCTACAGGACTTTCAAATTCCAATTGGTCTACCTATTTCCTTAAAGTGTGATAATCAAGCTGCATTACATATTACAGCTAATCCAATTTTCCATGAAAGGACTAAACACTTGGATATCGATTGCCATATCATTAGGGAACAGCTGAAAAAGGGTTTCATTTCTCTTTCTCACACGTCTTCCTCTACACAACTTGTTGATGTCTTCACTAAGTCTCTTCTGACTCCTGCGTTCACTAGTTTTATTGACAAGTTGGGTTTGTATGATTTCTTACAAGCTCCCACTTGAGGGGGGATGATGAATTATTTAGCTATACTTATTAACAGTTTCAGTTAGAAGTTAGTACAGATTTCGTTATTTTCGTTTTTTTCCAACTGTATAAGCTCATGTATATAATGATATACAGAGTACATGTTTTGTATGAGAATACACCGAAATTCTCTCATTCTTCTTTGTCTACTTTTACAACAGTGAACTTTGTTCAGTTTTCTAAGTTTTTCATTGGATTAAAAAAAGGACTTCACTTGGACCTGACACATGTATATCTTTAGAATTTTTTTAATAAGGAGTTGAATAATAATTTAACCAAATTTTGACATGAGTGCCTAGAAGTTTGTATTCTAATCTAAGGAGTTGAGTAACTTCACTTAAACTTGAGATGTATAAGCTTTTAATTTTCGTGTCTTCATCCATGAAATTAAGAGGCTCAGACATAGTCTTTATGTTATTTTATCTTCAATTTATTTTCATGCAAGAGTTAAGGTACTTCAGCTGAACTTAAGGCTTATGAGCCTTTATTACTATTATGATTATTTGTTTAGAGATGTTATTATGAATATAAGGTCTTGTGAGTTCATTTAAATCCAAATTTTTTCTACTATTCCAAAAGTAAGAATTTGGGAATTTTCCAGAAGTTAAAAAAATGAATAATAAATATGATAGAAGAAGATATAATATGCATAGATGATAACGTGAAATAAATTTCCATAATTATAGAAGTTTGGAGTACCGAATTTGTCCATTGTCTATTATATATTTTGAAAGCCATAGGTCAAAATTTATAAGTCTTACTCAAAATTTATAAGTGTGTCAAGCATTCAGTTAATATTTTTGACTAATCCATCAATATAAAACATCTTTCCATTAGATTTTGATGCATTAAAATTTTATAGATAAAAGAGGATTGAACATGTAATGTACTTCCTTTGATAAAAGTTATGAAATATGTATGCTATTTTTATTACTTTTGTGAAGGGCTTGTAAGCCTTAATATACAAGTAAAAAGACAATCAAAAGAATATTTACAGTCATTATAATATAACTAATAATCTTATCTAATCTTATATGCAAAGATTAAATTGTTAAGATATATATATATGAAATGTTACCAACCACCTAAAGCTCTTAATGGTTTGCAATCGTGAGCTTATAATGAAGGTGTTAGAATACCTAACAAGATGAAGACTTGGTCATAATATTTGTAATTTGAAGAACAAATGAAATGTGTCTGATGAAGAGTGCTTTGTTAGCCACCAAGTCAAGAAAAAAATAGATATCAATTTCAATGTGCTTAGTATGAGCATGAGTGATTAGATCTGAAGCAAGGAATATAAAATCACACTAAAAGAGCAAGGAATATAAAACCAATATTATCACACCAAAAGGTGGGTGTAATATGAGATAGAACAACTTCTCCCAGAAGAGAAGTGATCTAACAAAATTTCGCTGCAGCAAGAACAATGCTCTAATATTCAGCTTTAGTACTAGATCTTACAACAGTAGGTTGTTTCTTGGCACTCCAAATTGGGCCCAAAATAGATGCAATATCAAGATGTCGAATGACGATCGTCGAGGCAACTAACCCAATCAGCATCATAGTAAGCCTGTAATGTAAGTGAGGATGATATGAGAAAATAAATTTCTTGAGCTGATGTGGAACGAAGATAATGGAGAATTTGTTTAACTACAGTCCAATGCACATCGGTAGGGCAATGTAAAAATTGTGAGGCTTTATTTACAACAAGTTGAATGTCAGGATGTGTAAGGCAGAGATATTGAAGAGCACCAATAGTGCTTCAGTACTCAAGAGGATCAAAAAGTGGTGTGCCATTATTTTTGGATAGAAGGATAGACAGAATAATCAGAGTGTGAATTTTGAACTATTAAGACCTATTTGAAGAAGAAGATCTTCGGTGTATTTGGTTTGGATAAAAAGAAGACCGGTGGATGTTGATGTGGCTTTAAGACCAAGAAAATGATGTAGCGGACCTAAGTCTTTAATGTAGAAATTACAATGAAGATTTTGGATAAGTATGGAAATGAAAGATGGGGACAAACCTGTAGCCAAAATATCATCCACATAAACTAAGAAAAAGGTCGCGTGAGAGGAAGTGGTATTAATAAATAGGGAATGCTTAGATTTAAAGGAAGTGAATTTGAGATGAAGAAGTTTCTGACTTAGACAATGAAACTAAGTTTTAGGAAATTGTTTGAGACCACACAATGCATTGTGAAGATAACAGACATGATGAAGATAGTAGGGATCTTGAAAACCATGAGGTTGGGACATGAAGACTTGTTCGTGAACATGTCCATGAAGGAGGGCACTATTAGCATCAAGTTGGTAGACTGATTAATTTTGGGAAAAAGAAAGGGTAAGGATGAGACAAATGATAGTGTAACAACATTACTAAAAATGTCAATGAACCTTTGGCAACCAAAAGAGCTTTATAGTGTTAATAATGCCATTAGGATTTCCTTTGGTGTGAAACACCCATTTACAGCCGACTTAGCTTCAGTAAAGGACGTAGGGTTAAGAGAAGATGTGGTAAGCATAAAGTAGGTCATATGACCATAGCATGGGAAGATTGTGGTAGGTGAGGAGGGGTTGGAGAAGGTATAGAGGAGAGTAGTAAAGGAGATTAAGGGAGAGGGTCGAGAGGTAAAGTTAGTAGGTGTAGTATGGAGGTGGAGGATGTATATGGTATTGGTGGAGAATAAGCATAAAGAAATTCATGTTCAAGGAAATGAACATGGCGGGAAATATAAAGTTTGAAGGTTTTAGGATAGAAACATCCATATCCTTTATATTAAGAACAGTATCCAATGAACATATTAAGTGGATTTGGGTGTTAATTTATCAGGGTGAGTGGAGACAAGTAAAGGAAAACAAGTAAATCCAAAGACTTATAAATTAGAGAGATTTGGTGAGTTGGTGCATAGGAATTGAAGAGGGGATTTATTATTGAGGATAGGGTTGGGTAATAGGTTAATGAAATAGACAGTAGTGGAAAAGGCTTCAAACCAGAAGACTTTGGGAAGAGAGGCATGAAAAAGAAGGGTGAGGCATGTTTTAGTGATATGACAAAATTTTCATTCAAGACCATTTTTTTAGGAGTGTAGGAGTAGGAAATGCGGTAAGTGATATCATTGCTAATAAGTTATTGGGCAAAGGTGTCTTTGATGAGTTCAGGGGCTCCAACACATTGAAAAGTTTTAATGGTGGTGGAGAATAACTTTTCATTTGTGGTTTTGAAAGTTTGAAAATATGTAGGTGAGATTTGTGAACTGGAGGAAATATCCAAGTATATCCACTAAAGTCATTGATAAAAAAATAAAAGTCATTGATAAAAAAATAAAATAATGATAACTAAAAAAGGAATAAGTTGGGGAAGGCCCCCAAATATGACAATGAATAATTTGTAAAGGTGTGGTAAAATGAAGAGAAGAGTGTGAAAAAGGACGACAAACACCTTTTATTTGAAAAGAAGAAGTACAAGGAGTTATAATATTTGAACTAACATATAAAGACCTAGATAACTTAGAAAATGTATATTGAAATAGATGACCAAGACAATGACGCCTAAGATCTAGTAAATTCGAATGACTATGTAAGCAACAGGATTTTGGAAGTATAGTGGAATCTTCATTAGATTGAGATTATTGTGGATAGAACCCGTGACGAGCGGTATCGTGGTTGGTCCTTCAGAATATAACTAAAAGGATTAAATTCAATGAGACATGAGTTATCAGTAACCAATTTAGCAACAGATAAAAAACTAGTAGTGAGATGTCACTACTAAAACATTACGAAGATGAATTAGACGAATTTGTGTGGGAATGTAACATGACTTATAGAGGAAATTGGAAGAGTGTGACAATTGCCAACAATTACTTGATTTTAACCATCATACGTAACTATAGAGTCCACAAGATGAGGGTCAGGTATTATGTGGGTAGTGGCATCGATATCGAGTAGCCATTCAACGGTATCGTTAAAGTGAAAATGTTGAATGTCTTTAGTGTTGTGATCTCGATAGCAGAAAAGGATATGTTGAGGGAGGTAAAATCAAAAGTAGGCCTAGTTTGGCGATTCCTAAACTCAGAATACCTAAAACAACAATGGGTTGCAACATGACCCCACTTCTAGCATATTTGGCATTGGGTGATTGGTTTAGGAAAATTAGATGTTAGTTGGGTGTGTTGTTATAAGGTTTAGAATTGGGCCTAGATATATTGGGCTGGTGATTTGGGTTTAGCTAGTGAGATGGAGTAGGAAAATTTAGTTGATGTGGTTTGTTTAGGTTCAACCCAGTCTACTAGGAATCTTTAGGAACCCGTTAGGGTTTATGCCCCAATTATGTTATTGTTTGCTGCTAAGCGACTAATTCTACCAGACGGAGAGTTTTAGCCCCAAATGTTATGTCGTGATTGACAACCCGAGCTTCCACCAAAGTGAGACACTAAAAATGTAGCTTCAGTTTAGGGTAAGGAATGATATGATATGAGACGTTCGTCATGGATGATTAATCGAACACGAAGGTACAAAAAACTAATGAAAGAGTCGAGATGTTTGATTATAGTGACCAATGATTCATACTCAATAGGGAGACCATTCAAGGTGAATAGGACTAGGTCGTCATCTGAGATGCTATCTGTAATGGCCTCGAGTTCCTTTGTTGTCATCGAAATTGTGTTCAATAAATCAAAAACAGAGAAGGCTCCTTTCTTAAGAGTGTGGATTTTGCGAAGAAGTAAAGACCATTGGGTTGATGATTATTGGAGGAAATGGTATTCAAGCATAATCCAAAGGTCACAAGCTGTATCACAACCAAGGTCTAGATGATCTGTGGAGTTAGAGAGTGACTTCTTGAGGTAACAGTAGACAAGGCGGTCAAATTTCTGCCATTTGACATATTCTAGAGATGTGTTATCAACGTTAGGATTATTTATCGAGGAGAGAAGGGTGTCGTCAATGTAGATGAGAATATCAGAAGGTGTAAGAACATTTTGGACTTGGTTTTGCCAAACCACGTAGTTTTTCATATCCAAAGGTGTTTTGTAAGGAAATTGGTAAATTGATTGAATGGTAAAATTAGAGTTGTGTGTTCTGCCATAGCTGTTGTTATGAAGTTGTTGTGTGTTAATAATGGATACTAGGTTCCTAGATTGGTGTAGTGAGGTTTTGACAAATTTATGAGTTGGTTTATATAGGTGGTGTGCTAAGTTGTTCTGAATCTATATACATGCAGACTGGTGTAGTATGGTTTGACAAAAAAAAAATAGCTAGATATTGAAAGGATTGGGAATAGGCTATGATACCATCATAAAAGTTATGAAAGATGTATGCAATTTTTTATTATTTTTGTGAGGGGCTCGTAACCATAAATGTACAAGTGAAAATACAATCAGAAGACTTACAATAATTATAATACAACTAATATTCTTATCTGCAAAGATTGAATTGATGAGATACATATATCAAATGTTATCATCCTTAAACATTTCTTTGCAACTCTTTTCCCCAATAGTTTAGAAGACATGGACAATTCAAAATAAATAATTAGTGCATATTTAAACAACATATCTCAAAGAGTACTATATCAACTTTAACTGACATTTATTGCCTTCTAGAATTTCAAAAAGCATACGACTTTGTCTAATTCAAGCATATATGCTCGTGCTTAATGTAACATAAAATAATCCATGGTTTTGTAATTGTACATATGTTGAATGAGGGAAAATAACACAGAACTATGAATTAGTTCAATAAGTAACATTGAAAATTACAAGAGGTCGAAAATATGGTCTTTGCTAAACTTGTTGTAATATATCTAATATATCTCTCGAAATATATGATTTGTCAATGTCAGAAGTTTCGCACGCATGTTTCTTGGCAAATATGGGCTATCAGGTGTGTTGGTTTATACTCTATAGTCAACCAATTAGTTGTCGTTTAGTAACATAACTATTTAAAAGCATTATTTATCTTATATATATTTTGATGTATCTAATAAAGTTCATGAGATAAATATACATTGCAAATGAAGTTATGATGAGATCATAAGATTCATATTACATTTATATATTATCATTAAATTATTCGTAGTTATTGTTTTATTAAGACAGGATATTAATAGAGTGTAAAAAGACCGATACACGTTATATTTTTTCTTTATGAAAGAAGTAGTCGATCTAATAAACTAAAGTATAGAGATATTTAAACAAACGTATGGGTGCTTATTAGAGAATAAGTTTACTGAACTGACTTCGTATGAGAATTATATTTGGAACATTAGTTATATGTCTATGAAAATTTTCATTGTGATGATTGTATAAATAATCTTTTAACTTGAAATCTTCAAAGTTATCATATATAGGGATTGCTATGTTTTGATAATATTTATGAACTATTCTAGTCAAAGATAGCTCAGTCGGTAGTCATTGAATATAGTATAAACTATATGGAGGTAGTTGAGTGATCAATACATAATTTTTCACCCTAAAGTGATTAGGAGAATATTCAGTTGTTTTCAATTAGTATGGATTTAAAAAATCCTTGAATAAGTTGGAATGACGCTTTGAAAATAGTTTTCAAATGTCATTAATTAAATCAATTACTAATAGTGAAAAACTAACATAATTGGAGTCAACCGTAGTAGTCATTAATTTCTTGTTTTATGTCTAATTGGAACGTTGTATAATAAAATGATTGAATTATACAAAAAAAATTATAAACAAAAAGGTTAATCAAAACAATTTTGACATTCCTAAATATTTGAGTGGTCATAATGTGCTACTAGAAGTTAATCTTGATCTATGGACATAAATTCTTTAATTAGATAATTAAAGATAAATTAAAGGAGTTTAATTTATCTAATCCTAAACATGATTTAGTGTTATAATTTATATTAATTGTCAACATATTTGGGAACTTAACGACTCACACACAAAGAAGGGGTAAAGAGAGAGAAGTTATTTTAATCAAGTTAGACCTGATTGTACAGTTTGATAAACTTTATGATTAACTATGAGATATTTAATAAATATCCAATATAAGATGTTGAATCTTATTTAGGTCTATTTAAGAATCAATTATAATTATAATTAAAGTTAATTGAATTTCAAATTTAATTAAATTACTAAAATGTCTAAAACATATTATAAATAAGCATAAGTTCTAAAGCTATGTTTGGATGGGGTTTATTAATAGAAAGGAATGGAATGTAATATTATTTCATCTTTTAGGAGGAGAGTTTATAATATAATGAAATGGAATAGGATGGAAAAGGAGAATTTCATATTACATCTCGTTTCATCCTAAACAGTAAAAATGAGAAACCTCTGATTTGTGAGTTTTAAGATGAAATGTAAAATGATAAATAACTTTTCACTATATTATATTATAAACTCTTCTTTTAAACAACGTTTCAATATATGATATTATAAACCCTCTCATCTCCCTCAAACAACAATTTTCTAATATTATATTCATTTATATTCCATTCTATTCTATAAAAAACCTTACGTCCAACTAAATATAGCCAAAGGGAGCTAGCACTCATTGTCTAACCCTCTCCACAATAGTTGCAGATTTCTCTCAACAAATTATGTGAATATCGTTAGAAGTTAGACACATGTGTGATTGTGGTGATTGAGATAAGCTAATTTCAAAAACAGATTGAGGGATATAACAAGAATACAATCAAGTTTCAGAATATGATACGAATTAAGATTTATTCTTTATTATAATTTATGTGTTAATTATATTATAGAATTTAAGTGTTTTTGGCTTTCAGGAAATTAAAATAAGAAAGTTTTGCAATTATTCTGTTATACACAGGATCGAATCTTGCCCCAATTTTTCAATAATGGTATTAGAGCTGACTCTAATTTGATTAAAATTGCTTAATTGTTATTGATTTGATGAAATTAAGGTTTAAAATATTATTTAATTTTTAATTTTTGAAAATTAAATTGGTTTAGGTTTTCTATAAAAAAAAAGCACGCCTCCCTCACATGCTTTATTATTGATCATGAAAATTGAAACTGCATACTTCCTCTTTATATGAATTTTCTATGACTGGAAACCTAGACATTTGCTTTCATTTTTTATAAAATTAAATTTTATTCATATTCCTATTCAGTTTTATAAAAATACATTGCATGCTCCCACTTCTTATTGGAGATTTAGATTTGAAATATTTGGTCTTGGGAAAACTTGCATGTTTCTGGAATAAGTGTCTGCTATTTCTAGATTTGTGTTGCTTTTGTGGTTTCTGGAAAATATATTGAGCATTTTCCCTCAGATAAGTTTTTAAAATATGTCGAAATAAGTTTATGGGTTATGTTGGAAAGTCAACATCGCCGCTGGTGAAGGAGAGCGAGACGGTGAGGCATTGGCAATGAAGCAACAAACCCAGGCAAAGGCAAAATGAATAGACATAGCTAGAGAAGGTGGAACCCAGGTGACGGCTGAAAGAGACACAAAGGACGGCGATAACAGAAACTATGTTTTTTTTTATTACATTAGGTATCCCAGCTTAGCCGGACTAATCCTAAGCCTCTAAGACCCCACCCCAAGAACCCTA
>JAOTAY010021141.1:0-11185 GCA_025629805.1 Erythroxylum baracoense | reverse complement strand
CACGGCCGCTGGGCACTGTCGGTTGGAAAAATAGCTTGTTGGCATGATCTCTATGAACCTTCGATGAGAAAACCAACCCATTGGCACAGTCTCTAGACACCTTTGGTGGGCAAAACAGCATGTTGGCACAGTTGCTAAGCACCTTTGATGGGAAAAACGGTACATTGACAAATCTGCCAGACACCTTCAGTGGGCAAAATAGTCCATTGACGCAGTCGCTAAGTACCTTCAGTAGGCAAAACAACTTGATGGCGCACACTTGGTGTGCAAAACAACCCACTAGCATGACCATGTAGGCACCTTTGGTGCGAAAAACAAACTATTGGGCACTTTAAGTCGAAACACAGTCTTTTGGCACACATTTAGTGTGAAACACAAAATGTTGTCATAGTCGCTAAACATCTTTTATGGGGAAAATAGCCCGTTAGACACCTTTGGTACGAAACACAGCTCGTTGGCTCGCCTTTGGTGGGCAAAACAACTCGTTGGCACGATCGTTAGGCACCTTTGGTGGGAAAATAGCCTGTTAGGCACCATCGGTGTAAAACACTGCACATTGGCACAGCTTCGGTAGGAAAAACAACACGTTGGCATGGCCGCTACGTACCCTTTGTGTGAAAAACAACCCATTGGCATACCTTCAGTGGGTTACAAAGCCCTTTGGCATGGTCGCTAGGAACCATTAGGAGCAAAACAGTCAGTTGGTCCCCTTTTGTGGGAAAAATAGCCTGTTGTCACACCTTTGGTAGGCAAAATAACTCGTTGGTACACCTTCAGAGGCAAAACAGCTCATTAGCTAGGCACCTTAGTGGGAAAAATAGCCCTTTGGGCACTTTTGGTGGGAAACACAACCCTGTGGCACGCCCTTTAGTGAACAAAATAACCCATTGGCCGGGTCGACAGGCACCTTAGGTGGGAAAAACTACCTTTTGGGCACCTTTAGTAGGAAATATAGCTCATTGCCTCATATTTGGTGGAAAAAATAGGACGTTGACAAAGTCATTAAGCACCTTCCTTAGGAAACATAGCCCGTTGGCACACCTTCAGTAGGCAAAACAGCCCATTGGTGCACCTTTGATGGGTAAAATGGCTCGTTGGCACGACCGTTAGGAGCCTTCGATGGGAAAAACAACCTATTGGGCACCTTTGATGGAAAAAAAGCCTATTGGCACACCTTTAGTGGGTTAGAAAGCCCATTGGCACGATCGCTAGGCACCATTGGGGGACAAAACAGTCCGTTGGTCCCCTTTGGTGGGAAAAAGGCCTGTTCTCGCACCTTCGATAGGCAAAACAGCACCTTCGAAGGCAAAACAGCTCATTGGCACGATCGCTAGGCACCTTCGGTGGGAGAAATAGCCCGTTAGGCACCTTTGGTGATAAACACAACCTATTGGCACACCTTCAGTGGGCAAAACAGTCTGTTGGTAGGGTTGCCAAGCACCTTCGATGGGAAAAACGACCCATTGGGCATCTTCAATAGGAAATATAGCCCATTTGCTCATCTTCAGTGGTAAAAATAGTACGTTGGCAAAGTCAGTAGGCACCTTCATTGGGCAAAACAACCCGTTGGAACATTCACTCGGCACCTTTGGTGGGGAAAACAGCTCATTGGCATGGTTACTAGGCACCATTTTGTTGGGCACAATAGGCCCTTGGCAAGCTCGCTAGGCACCTTCGATCGGAAAAGCAACCCATTAGCACACATTTGGTAGGAAAAACAACAAGTTGGCACGATTGCTAGGCGCCTTCGGTGGGCAAAATAGCCCTTTGGTGTGATTGCTAGGCACCTTCAGTGGGAAAATAGCTAGTTGGCACACATTTGGTGAGCAAAACAACCCATTGACATGGTCGTTAGGCACCTTCGATAGGAAAAACAATCCATTGGGCACCTTTAGTTAGAAAAACAGCTTATTGGGACACCTTCAGTAGGTAAAACAGCTCGTTGGTAGATGTTTGATGGGCAAAACAGTTCTTTGGCATGGTTTCTAAGCACCATCGGTTTGAAAAATAGTCCGTTGGCACACCTTCGATGGGCAAAACAGCCCGTTGGCATAGTCTCTAGGCACCATTGGTAGGAAAAAACAAACAATTTGGCACCTTCAGTAGGAAACACAGCCCATTGGCACACCTTCTGTTGGCAAAATAACACATTAGCATGGTCGCTAAGCACCTTCGATGGACAAAATAGCCCATTGATACATTCAGTAGACACCTTCGGTGGAAAAATAGCCCTTTGGCACACCTTTAGTGGGAAAAAGAGCACGTTGGCATAACTTTAGTGGGAAAAACATGTTGGCATAGTCATTTGGCACTTTCAGTGGGCAAAATAGCTCCTTGGCACGTTTGCTAGGCACCTTTGGTGGTAAAAATAACCTATTGGCACAACATCGGCGAGCATCAAAGCCCATTGGTATGATCACTAGGCACCTTCGGAGGGCAAAATAACCTATTGGCACGTCCGCTAGGCCCTATCAGTAGGAAAAACAGCTCATTGACATACCATCAGTGGGTAACACGGGCCGTTGTCAAAGTCGCTAGCTACCTTCGGTGGGCAAAACAGTCCATTGGCAAGGTCGCTAGGCATCTTTGTTGTGCAAAATAGTCCGTTGGCACAGTCGCTAGGCACCTTCGTTGGGAGAAAAGAGTCCATTGGCACTACTGCTAGGCACCTTAAGTGGCAAAGATAGCCTGTTGGCATGGTTGCTAGACACCTTCAATGGGTAAAACAACACGTTCTACTAAGCACCTTCAATGGGAAAAATATCACAATTGCACAGCTGCTAGGCACCTTCGGTGGGCAAAACATCCCATTGCCACAGTCGCTAAGTAGCTTTAGCGGGAAAAAAGCTAGCTGGCACACATTCGGTTGGCAGAGCAGTTTGTTGGCACAGTCGTTAAGCACCTTCGGTGGGAAAAACAATCCGTGGGGCACTTTTGGCTAAAAAACAACCTATTGGCACTCCTTCGATAGGTAAAACAGCTCGTTGGCCTAACTTTAGTAGGCAAAACAGCTCGTTGCCACGATCGCTAGGCTATATTGGTGCAAAAACAGCCCATTAGAACACCTTTGGTGGGCAAAACAGCCCGTTGACACGGTCGCTAGACACCTTTTAAGCCCAAAATAGTCCGTTGGCACGTTCTCTAGTTACCTTCGATAGGAAAAACTACCCATTGGGCATCTTCAGTGGAAAAAAAATCTCGTTGAGCATCTTCGGTGGGAAAAACAACCTATTGGTGCACATTCGATGGGAAAACAACCCATTGGCGTAGTCACTAGGCACCTTCGATGGGAGAAACCGCTTCTTGGGTACCTTCAGTGGAAACATAGCCTGTGGGTGCACCATCGGTGGGCAAAATAGGCCGTTGTCATAATTGTTAAGTGCCTTTGGTGGGAAAAATAACTCGTTGGGTACCTTCGGTAGGAAATATAGCACATTGGCATGGTTGCTAGGCACCTTCGATGGAAACACAGCCCGTTGGGCACCTTCGGTAGGAAACATAACTTATTGGCATGATTGTTAGGCACCTTCGGTGGGAAAAAATAGCACCTTGGCACAGTTGCTAGGCACTATTGTTGGGCAAAAAACCCTATTTGGACGCATTCAGTAGGAATCACAATCCATTAGCATACCTTCAACGGGAAAAACAAACCAGTGGCATGATCTCTAGGCACCTTAGGTGGGAAAATAGATCGTTGGGGACCTTCGGTGGGAAAAACATCCCGTGGGCACACATATATCGGACAAAACAACCCGTTGGCACAGTCGGTAGGCATCTTCGATGGGCAAATTAGCCCGTTTGCTAGGTACTTTGATGGGCAAAACAACTTATGGGAAAGACCGCTTGGCACCTTTGATGGGCAAAATAACCCATTGGGCACCTTTGGTGCAAAAAACAGCCAGATGGTACACATTCGGTGGGAAAAATAGCCATTAACATAGTCACTAGGCACCTTCGGTGGGCAAAGCAGCTTGTTGGTACGGTCACTCGGTACTTTCGTTGGGAAAAATAGCCTACTAGCAAAGTTGCCAGGCACCTTTAGTGGGAAAAATAGCCCGTCCGCACACCTTCAATGAGAAAAACAACACCTTGGCACAATTACTAGGCACATTCTGTAGGCAAAATAGCCCATTGGTTCTGTTACAAGCACCTTCGGTGGGAATAATATCTAGTTGGGACATATTCGGTGAGCCAAACAACTCGTTGACATGGTCTTTAGGGACCTTTGCTGGGAAAAACTTTTTGTTGGGCATTTTTGGTGGGAAAATAGCCTATTGGCACACCTTTAGTAGGTAAAATAGCTCGTTGGCACAACTTTGGTGGGCAAAATAGCCTGTTAGCACGATTGTTAGGCACCTTCTGTGGGCAAAACAACCCGTTGGCACGTTTGTTACGTTCCTTTGGTGAGAAAAACAGCCCATTGGCACACCATTAGTAGGTAACACAGCTTGTTGGCATAATCGCTAGGTACCTTCAGTGGGCAAAACAGTCCATTGGGCACCTTTGGTGGAAAGAATAGCCCGTTGGCACACATTTAGTAGACAAAACACCCCCTTGGTGTAACTTTGGAGGGCAAAACAACCCATTGATACGACCGCTAGGAACACTCGGTAGGAAAAACAACCTGTTGGGCACCTTCAATGGAAACATAGCCCTTTAGTGCACCTTCAATGGGAAATAAAGCTCGTTGGCATGATTGCTAAGAATTTTTTATGAGAAAAATAGCCCGTAAGGCACCTTCAGTGGGAAAGACAACTTGTTGGCACACCTTTGGTCGCCAAAACAGCCCGTTAGCACGGTCGTTAGGCACCTTCGGTGGGAAAATAATCTGTTGGGCACCCTCAGTGGGAAACATAGCCCATTGGCACACCTTTAGTAGGAAAAGTAGCACGCGAGCACATTTGCTAGGCACCTTCAGTGGGAAAAACAGCCCATTGGCACACCTTCAATGGGATACACAGCCCGTTGGCATGGTCGTTAGGCACATTCGGTGGGAAATACAGCCTGTTGGGTGCTTTTGGTGGGAAACACAGCCTATTGGCACATCTTCAATGGGCAAAATAGAACGTTGGCATAGTCATTAGGCACCTTCGTTGGGCAAAACAACCCATTGGTGCATTTGTTAGGCACCACCAGGGGGAAACTTAGCCCGCTAGCACACCTTTAGTCTTGGCAAAATAGCTGGTTGAAACGGTAGCTAGGCACCTTCGATAGGAAAAATGACCCATTCGCAAGTTTGCTAGACACCTTTGGAGGGAAAAATTGCCTATTAGCACAGTCGCTAGGTGCCTTCTTTGGGCAACATAGCCCATTAACAAGTTCACTAGGTTTCTTTGGTGCTAAAACAAACCCGTTGACACACCATTGGCAGATAACACAATTCGTTGGCACAGTCGCTAGGCACCTTCAGTGGGCAAAACAGTCTGTTGGGCACCTTCAGTGGAAAATACAACCCATTGGCACACCTTCAATAGGCAAAACAGCCCGTTGGTGCACCTTTGCTGGGCAAAACAACCCGTTGGCACGATCGCTAGGAATCTTCGGTGGGAAAAACAACCTATTGGGCACCTTCGATGGAATTATAGCCCTTTTGACTACCTTCGGTGGGAAACACAACCCGTTGGCAGGATCACTAAACATCTTTTATAGGAAAAATAGCCCATAAGGCACCTTTGGTGGGACACACAACTCGTTGTCACACATCTGGTGGGCAAAATAGCCTATTGGCATGGTTACTAGGAACCTTTGGTAGGAAAACAGCCTGTTGAAACAGTCACTAGGCACTTTCGGTAGGAAAAAATGACCTATTGGGTACCTTTTGTGGGAAACACAGCCTACTGGCTCACCATCGGTTGGCAAGATAGCCCATTGGCATGTTCGCTAGACACCTTTGATGGGAAAAATAGCCTGTTGGCACAGTCGCTAGTTGCCTTCTTTGGGCAAAATAGCCTATTGGCTTGTTCACTAGGCTCCTTTGGTGTTAAAAACAGCCCGTTGGCACACCATCAATAGGTGACGCAGCCCGTTGGCATAGTCGCTCGGTACCTTCAGTAGGCAAAACAATTCGTTGGGAACCTTTGGTGGAAAGAACAGCCTGTTGGCACAGCTTCAGTAGGCAAAATAGCCCGTTGGTGCACCTTTGGTGGGTAAAACAACTCATTGGCACGACCACTAGGAACCTTCGGTAGGAAAAACAACTTGTTGGGCTCCTTTGATGGAAACATAGCCCTTTGGTATACCTTCGGTGGGAAACACAACCCGTTGGCAGAATCACTAAGCATCTTTTATGGGAAAATATGGGGCACCTTCGTTGGGCAAAATAGCCTATTGGCATAGTTGGTAGGCACCTTTAGTGGGAAAAATAGTTCGTTGGGTACTTTTGGTGGGAAAAACAAGTTGTCGGCATACCTTCGATGGGAAAAACAACCCGTTTGCACTATAATTAGGCATCATCAGTGCAAAAAACAACTCGTTGGCATTCCTTCGATTGATAAACCAACCCATTGGGAACATCTCTTGGCACCTTCAGTAGGCAAAAATGCCCATTGGCATGGTCGCTAGGTAACATTTTATTGGGCAAAACAGATTATTGGCAAGATCACTAGGCACTTACGAGGGAAAAACAGCACGTTAGCACGAATGCTAAGCACCTTCTGTGGGCAAAATAGTCGTTTGGTGCGGTCACTAGGAACCTTCAGTGGGAAAAACAACCAGTTGGCACACCTTCGGTGGGCAAAACAGCACATTGGCACAGATGCTAGAAACCTTCAAAGAACAAAATAGCCTGTCGGCACATTCGTTAGACACCTTCAGTGGGAAAAACAACCCTTTGGCACACCTTTAGCGGGAAAAAAGAGCACATTGGCACACCTTCGCTGGGAAAAATTGTGTGTTGGCACAGTCGCTAGGCACCTTTAGTGGGCAAAATAGCCTATTGACACTTTCGTTAGGCACCTTTGATGGGAAAAACAACCCGTTGGCATACATTCGGTGGGCAACACAGCTCATTGGCACAGTCACTAGGCACCTTTAGTGGGCAAAATAGCCCGTTGGTATGATCGCTAAGTGCCTTCGGTAAGTAAAAAAGGCCATTGGCATGTTCGCTAGGCTCCTTGTATGGGAAAACAACCCTTTGGTATGGTCGTTATGCACCTTTGGTGTGTAAAACAGCCCGTTGGCACTATCGCTACGCATCTTTGATAGGAAAAACAACCAGTTGACATGCCTTCGATTCGCAACACGGCCCGTTGGCACGACTCCTAGGTACCTTCAGTGGGCAAAATAACACGTTGGCATAATATTTAGGCATCTTCGGTGGGCAAAATAGCCCATTGGCATGTTTGTTGGGCTCCTTCTTTGGGAAAAACAGCTCGTTGGTGCAAATTCGGTAGGAAGAATGGACCATTAATACGGTCGTTAAGCACTTTCAGTGGGCAAAACAGCCTATTGACACACCTTCAGTGGGCAATACAACCCGTTGGCATAGTGCCTAAACGCCTTGGGTGGGAAAAACATCCCATTGGCAAGGTCGCTACGCACATTCAGTGGGCAAAACAATCCATATGCATGGTCGTTAAGCATCTTCGTTAAGAAATAAAGCCCATTGGCATGGTCACTAGGCATTTTTGATGGGAAAAACAGCCCGTTGGCATGATCGCTATGCACCTTTGGTGGGAAAAATCGTCTATTATCACGTCACTAGGCACCTTCGGTGGGTAAAATAGCTCGTTGGCACGGTTGCTAGGCACCTTTGGTGGGCAAAATAGCCCGTTTTCACGTTCATTAGTCTCCTTCTATGGGAAAAACAACCCGTTGGCAAAACTTCGGTGGGTAACACATCCCATTGGCATGGTTGCTAGACACCTTTAGTGGGCAAAACAATCCATTGGCATGGTGGTTAGGCACCTTCGTTGAGAAAAAAAGCCCATGGGCACAGTTGCTAGGCATCTTCAGAGGGGAAAATAGCTCGTTGGCACGATTGTTATACATCTTCAGTGGGAAAAAAGCTAGTTGGCATGGTCGCTAGACACCTTCGGTGGGTAAAACGGAACATTGACACAGTCGCTAAGCACCTTGCCACAATCACTAGGCCGCATTGATGCAAAAAATAGCCCATTAGTAGACCTTTTGTGGGCAAAACAGCTCGTTGACATGGTCGTTAGACACCTTCGATGCCCAAAATAGCCCATTGGCACATTTGCTACGTACCTTTGGTAGGAAAAACTACTCGTTTGGCACCTTCGATGGGAAAAACATCCCGTTGGCTCTCCTTTGGTAGTCAAAACAACCCATTGGCATAGTCACTAGGCACCTTCTATAAGAGAAATCGCTTCTTGGGTACCTTCGGTGGGAAACACAACTCGTGGGTGCACCATCGGTGGGCAAAACAACACATTGTCACAGTCGCCGGGTGCCTTTAGTGGGAAAAATAGCTCATTGGGTACCTTCAGTGGGAAACATAGTAAGTTGGCAAGGTGGCTAGGCACTTTTGATGGGAAACATAGCCCGATGGGCACCTTCAGTGGGAAATATAGCTCATTGGCACGTTCGTTAGCCACTTTCGATGGAAAAAACTACCCATTTGCACACCTTTGGTAGGAGAAACAACACCTTGGCACAGTTGCTAGGCACCATCGGTGGGAAAAAAAGCCTATTAGGACGCATTCAGTAGGAAACACAGTCCATTAGCACACCTGCGATGGGGAAAACAAACCATTGGCACGATCTCTAGGCACCTTAAGTGGGAAAACAACCCGTTAGGGTCCTTTGGTGGGAAAAACATCCCATTGGCACACCTATGATGGACAAAACAACCCATTGTCACAGTCAGTAGGCATCTTCGATGGGCAAATTAGCCTAGTGGAAGGATCGCTTGGCACCTTCAGTTGGCAAAATAACCCATTGGGCACCTTTGGTGGGAAAAACGGCCAGTTGGTACACATTTAGTGGGAAAAATAGCCCTTGACGTGATCATTAGGCACCTTTGGTAGGCAAAACAACTTGTTGGCATGGTTGCTCGGCACTTTTGCTGGGAAAAACAGCCTGTTGGCAAAGTTGTTAGGCACCTTCAGTGGGAAAAATAGCCCATCGGTACACCTTTAGTGGGAAAAACAACACCTTGGCACAACTACTATGCACCTTCTGTAGGCAAAACAGCCCATTGGTTCAGTCACAAGCTCCTTCGATAGGAATAACATCTAGTTGGCACACATTCGATGAGCCAAACAGCTCGTTGACATGGTTGTTAGGGACCTTTCCTAGGACAAACAGTCCGTTGGGCATTTTTTGTGGGAAAAATAGCCTGTTGGCACACCTTCGGTTAGTAAAACAGCTCGTTGGCACAACTTTGGTGGGCAAAACAGCCCGTTGGCATGATCGCTAAGGACCATTAGAGCAAAAAATAATCTATTGGCACACCTTCGGTAGGCAAAACTGCCCATTGGCACGATCGCTAGGCACCATTGGTGGGAAAAACAACCTGTTGGCATACCTTTGTTGGGAAAAACAAGCTATTGGAAAGGTTGCCAGACATGTTTTGTGGGAAAAACAACCCGTTGGGCTCCTTCAATGGGAAACATAGCCCGTTGGCAAAATTTTGGTGGGAAAAATATCACGTTGGACCGGTTTCTAAGCACATTCGACGAGTAAAATAACCCGTTAGCACATTCGCTAGGCACATTCGATGGGAAAGATAGCCCATTGGCACACCTTCGGTGTGAAACACAATTCATTGGCAAGGTGGCTAGGCACCTTCAATGAGCAAAATAGCTTGTTGGCATAGTCGCTAGGCACCATCTGTGGCCAAAACAACCCATTGGCATGTTTGTTAGGATCCTTCGGTGGGAAAAACAGCCCATTGGCACATCATTAGAGTGTAACATAGTTCATTGGCACAGTCACTAGGTACCTTCAGTCGGCAAAACAATCCATTGGGCACCTTCGGTAGAAAAAATAGCCTATTTGGCACATATTTAGTAGACAAAACAACCCCTTGGTGCACTTTTTGTGGGCAAAACAACCCGTTGGCATGACTGCTAAGAACACTCAGTGGGAAAAACAACCTGTTGGGCACCTTCGATGGAAACATAGCCCTTTGGCGCACCTTCAGTAGGAAACACAACTCGTTGGCACGATCGCTAAGCATCTTTTATAAGAAAAACAACCCGTAGGGCACCTTCGGTGGGAAACACAGCTCGTTGGCACACCTTTGGGGGCCAAAATAGCCTGTTAGCATGGTCGCTGGGCACCTTTGGTGGGAAAACAGCCTGTTGGGCACCCTCAATGGGAAACATAGCCCATTAGCACACCTTCAATAGGAAAAATAGCATATCGGCACAGTTGCTAGGCACCTTCAGTGGCAGAAATAGCCCATTGGCACACCTTGAGTGGGTTACATAGCCCGTTGGCATGGTTGCTAGGCATGTTCGGTGGGAAATAGAGCCTGTTGGGTGCCTTCGGTGGGAAACACAGCTTATTGGCTCATCTTCAATGGGCAAAATAAAACGTTGGCATAGTCGTTAGACACCTTCGTTGGGAAAAATGGCCCATTAGGCACCTTTTGTAGGAAACACAGCCCGTTGGCTTACCTTCGGTTGGCAACACAGTCCATTGGCACGTTTGCTAAACACCTTTGGTGGGCCAAATAGCCAATTGGCACAGTCGCTAGGCATCTTCTTTGGGCAAAATAGCCTATTGGCATGTTCACTAGGCTCCTTCAGTGTTAAAAACAACCCGTTGGCACACTATCGATGGGTAACATAGCCTGTTAGCACAGTCGTTAGGTACCTTCAGTAGGCAAAATAGTCCATTTGGAACCTTCGGTGGAAAAAATAGCCCGTTCGCACACCATCAGTAGGCAAACAGCCCGTTGGTGCACATTTAGTGGGCGAAATGGCATGACTGTTAGGAATCTTTGGTAGGAAAAACAACCTATTGAGCACCTTCGATGGAAACATAGCCCTTTGGACTACCTTCGGTGGGAAACAAAGCCCGTTGGCATGATCACTAAGCATATTTTATGGAAAAAACAGCCCGTAGGGTACTTTCGGTGGGAAACACAACTCGTTCACACACATTTGGTGAGCAAAACAGCCCATTGGCACGGTTGTTAGCCACTTTTGGTGAGAAAAATAGCTCGTTGGCACACCTGCAGCGGGATAAGCAACTCGTTGGCACAGTCGCTAGG
>JAOTAY010021140.1:0-11187 GCA_025629805.1 Erythroxylum baracoense | reverse complement strand
AAATGTGTTCACACTAATTAAGCTAGAAGAGCTAATTAAGGAGCATGAGTTGGAGTTGAAACCCAAAGCTTAATGGGCCAAATTGGTGGTGTTAGATAAAGGAATCTAGCATGCTTGAGTCTACAATGGACACTAGGGTGTACCATGAGTTGTAGCACACCATAATGCATCCTCTCATACATACACTTAGAGTTCAATTTCATTATCTCCACATAGATACATGAATTTGGTCAAGAAAGGATGAATTTGACTAAGAGGTTGAATTCGGCCAATGGGGAAGATTCATCATGTACCTTGCCTTAGACTGAACATACTGACACCCTTTCACCAAGGTATGTATACTTTGGATGAAAGGATGTGTTGTTTCGGCCAATGTTTGTGACCATTCAGCCAGAAAGGGGTTCATGTACAAGAATGAATGGTCATGAATGTACCATCATGAATTTAATTGAAGATACATGACTCTTTGCCCAAAGGATGTGTCCCTTGACCAATAGTCATGATGTTTCACTAACAGACATTACTCTTGGAAGAGTCATCACTCTTTGCCAAAGGATGTGTCCCTTGGCTAAGAGTCATAATGTTTTGCCAAGAGACATAACTTTTGGAAGTGTCATGATGTTTTGACAAGAGACATAACTCTTGAAGAGTCATGACCCTTCAAAGGCACCTTTTGGTGGCATATAAAAGGGAATTTCGTAGTTCCTTTGAGAGAGTTTTTTCTTTGGCCAAATATTGTACCCTTCTCCCCATCTTCTAGCCGAAAACACTCCCTTTTTGGAAGTCTTCATGCGTTGAAGTGCTCTCCCGTAAAATAGTTGTTAAGCTTATTAAGAGCATTGTGGGTGAACCATAAGGATTGCTACTTTCACAAGTTAGCAACTCTTTCAACCTTAATGCGTTATGACGAGATCGGTCTACTCCATCTATTCCAACCACGATGAGTTGGAGACGAAGGAGAAGCCATAGTGGATCTCC
Organism: Erythroxylum baracoense; assembly: GCA_025629805.1. NCBI lineage: Eukaryota > Viridiplantae > Streptophyta > Magnoliopsida > Malpighiales > Erythroxylaceae > Erythroxylum > Erythroxylum baracoense. The sequence continues at coordinate 10,209 of JAOTAY010021140.1, read as the reverse complement.
ATAAAGGAGGCAAAACGTCAAGCATACAAGGAGTTATTCCACTGTGTTTCAAGTTAGTATATCATCCTACCCTTTATAGTGACATGCGTAGGATCTTGTATGCTTATGAAATCATAAGATTTCTTGTTTTAGTTATGATCTAAAATCAACAGTTTCAACTGGGACTTTTAAGGAGGCGTGTATCTTTGGTCTTAATCTTGAAAAACAAAAGAAGAGGTTTATTGGTAAAATATTTACTAAAGGCTATGCTAACTTCCAAAGAAAACTCCTGACTAATAGAAGCTCGACCAATGCGAAGGAGAAGGTGGATTCAAGTTCACAAAGGGCTAATTTTTGTAAGAAGGAAAGAGAAAAAGGGCAAAGAAAAGTCAAACGTATAGCCTCAATAGTATGAAAGAATAAAGCACAATTGTTTTAAGCTCTAATGGTTTAGGCATTATCAACATAAATGCCTTACTAAGCAAGTTTTAAAGATTGAAGAGATGCAAAAGGTTAAGGAAGAAATCACAAGAAGACTCCATACTGTCCCACAGGAAAGTTACGCTGAGGATGATGTTATCAAAGATTCAAAAGTGGAAGTTGATGAGGAAAGGGAGTCTTTAATGATTAGTCATAAAGGTTGAAAGAGTCCCCTTAGATGCAGAGTAGTGCGATATGCTGAGGATGATGTTATCAAAGATTCAAAAGTGGAAGTTGATGAGGAAAGGGAGTCTTTAATGTTTAGTCATAAAGGTTGAAAGAGTCCCCTTAGATGCAAAGTAGTGCGATCAACTTTCTTGTACATGAAGCATAGTTGATGGTAAGTTTTTCAATTTAATCATGGACAGTAGAAGTGGTATTAATGTTGCCTCAACTTATTTCATTGAGAAACTGAACATGTCTATTAAGAAGCACCTTAGATCATACTCCTTGAGATCATTAAACAAGGGGAATAATTTAAGGATAACTAAATATGTTGTGGTGGTACTTTCAATTAAAAACAAGTATAAGGATGAGGTTTTTTTGACCATTTTGCTGAATGTACACTTTTTCTTTTTTTCTTTTTCACTTTTTTAATTAGTGCAAATTATGTTTAAAGTAAAACAATAATCAACGTATAGTTTGCTAATTAATTCTAATTTAAATTATTAATCATACATAAAAGCACAAGATCATGCCTAAGAACTCAAAATTCTTGTAGCAAAAGACACAACCTGGTGCAATATGAATTAATGAAAAACAAAGATGGAAGCAAATCAGGTATACTTTAAGAATTGAGCACCATAGAAAAGAGGAATAGAACAAATCAAAATTAGTTCTACGTACAAGGGCAATAGAAAATAACAATTAAGATGAAAAAATTAAATGATAGAACTTGATTCCATACAACCAAAACACCGATACCAATTGATAACAAGCTAATCCATAAAGAGCTTAAACTCAAACCAAATATGGGATTCATACCCTAGGATAGACATTGAAAATAAGTAAGAACTTGACCTTAACCTAACATGTTGGTTAAAATCAAAGTTATAAGGTCTTTTCATTTACACAAATTGCCTTGATAAGGTCATATTTAGTTCTTGGATAAAGACTCAAAATGAAGCACTCATAAAATATGAGAAAACTTTCAAAATTCGTATTATTAATTTGATAGATAGAATAAACCTATATAACCTTTTATTTAGGTTTTTTAGAATCCTAAAATGATAAGGACTCCCCTTATCCTTGACTAGGTGATGATAACTAATTGGGAAAACATATATTCCCTATTAAATAGGATTCAAAAATAAGAAAGGAAATCAACTAAATTCTAAAACAAATCTTGATTATAGAAGGACTCCAAAATAAATAAGAAAACAACTAAACTAAGATATGTTTTTACTAAACACCACTAAACAGAGCATAATATATCTAATATGTTAGTCACCTAATGAACACGTGAATTTGAGCCTCCTAAAACTTATTCCTTATGTTTAAAATGTATTTAATCCTTCATGTTATAAAAATGTGATCAGTCTTAGAACACATTAAGGTCTTAGGAACATTCTCCTCTTTAGCTTGAATTTCTCAAACCAGCCCTTGTAAAGCTTTCTTGGTTAGCTTGGTCTTTGATCGTGTCATTAGCCTTCAATTCTTTGTAAAGGATCTTGACTTTATAAGTTTAGATTTAATCCTACAACTTCTTAAAGCTTTTAATTTCCCTAAAAGTTTAAGAAATTGGTTGATGCAATGCATTAAGACAACCTTTAGTGTGTTGATTAATGGAGAACCTACAAAGATATCCAAAGAAGGCAAAAGGTTAAAGTGGGGCATCCTATTTTCACCTATATTTTCATACTCAACATGGAAGCTTTATAATGAAGCACAAGATAACCTTAGAACTTTCAAATTCAATAGCAAATGCAAGAGGATTGACCTAGTAAATCTATTTTTTACAGATGATATGATGTTGTTTACAAAAGCTTAGGTTCAGTAAGGCTATTAATGCAAATCTTCACCATTTTAAAGAGATATTAGGTCTAAAGATGAACCATAAGTCAGTTACTCCTCCTTTGTCTCCCTTTGGCTAAAAAGAGGATTAACTTTAGAGAGTGCCTTCCTTTAGTGGAGAAGGTCCAAAGAAGACTAAGGACATAGCATAAAATAGATTTGTATTATGAGACATATTGTAGTTAACAAAGTATGTACTCAACACTTTACACATATGGCTTAATATATGTATTTTCAAAGAATCTAATCAAATGCCTAAAAAGATTAATGAGGGAGTTCCTTTGGAGAGGCAAAAATAATGGAAATTCCCATGTAAGTTGAAATGAAGTAACCAAACTAATTTAGGAAGTTGGATTTGGTATAACTCCTATGCATAATAAGGAATTAATGAGAAAAGACTATGGACATCAAATTAAGGCCTTCACATTCTTGTTATATGTCTTAGTCACTAAGATTCGAGGGACTCTTTCTAGCTACATCAACTATATGATAGGTAATGAAGAAAAAGCATCACTATTCTTTAATAGCTGGATGATCTAGAATATGTTCGTAATCCCTTAAGTCTCCTTCATAATATGGCTAGCAATATTGGGAAGATTGCCAATAGTGGATAATTTAAGTTACTTTAATTTATCGAACTTATTGCCTTTATGCAAGTTGCATTTGAAAAGTCATGAATATCTCTTTTTTAGTTGTAGTTATTCCTCAAGTATCTAGGAAAAAATACTGGAATTGTTTAACTTATAGAGTTTCAACTTAGCATATATGGAATTCATCTACGTACAATGATATTGGAGAATATCCAAACGAAACATCCCGATATACATCATAAGCATAGAATCATGTATGTATAGGTTATGGAAGGAAAGGAATATAAGATGCTTTCAAAACTTGGAAACTTAAAAGGATGAGTTCTATAGAAGATCCAAAAGGAACTTCAAAGGAAGTCTCTGATGGAAATCATCAATTTAGCAACCATACACCCAATAGGTAAAGAACTAAGATACATATGGAATGCAAATTAAAACCCTCCACAATCGATGAAAAACTTGATCATTTAAGTTTGAAAGTAAGAAGCAAACTATAACAATTACTCTATCAAGGAATGATGATAAAATGATTAGAACAACACTTTTAATCCTCCAAAATGCCACAAACTTAATAAGTTTGATAAGTTAAAAGAAAACAAAGATTTTAGTAGTTGAACGTTATAAACTGAATTAGTTTACTAAGCTCCAAAGTTGATGCAAGAACTTTAAACAAAACTCTCACAAAAACAAATCAAGATGTTTTATATTCCATTTTTTTCCTTGCAAAGAGAATCAACCTTGTTTATATAGAACAAAGGCTAAGACACATCATTCAATTATGATTTAATTTAAAAATGTAACTGCCCATTTAATGACAACCCAATTTGTAAATGCCTATCTAATGACAATCCCAAAACTAAGCCATGAATATTAGTTTTAAATAGTTATGCCTTGTAACTCATTCTAATTAAGAGACAATAAAACTAACACTTAACAAAATTAAAAACCTAAATCTAGCATGTTGAATTCAACAACAAATAAAATATGCCCAACTTACTAAAGTTCAAAATAACAAAAAATAATAGTCCAAGATCCAAACAAACATAAATACAGCTGATTAGTGTTTTATTCTTCAAATAATGTGGGTTGGATCATTATCTTCATGATTTGAACGTTTTTTTAATCATGTTAATAATTTTAAGCTCTTCTTGAATCCATAGACCTTTGACATAATTTAGGTGAGCTTGTTCCTTACAAATTTATTCAGGTGGGAAAGTTAATGCTTCTTTCTTCCCTTTAGCTTTAGCTCTTGCCATTGGCCCTCTATGAATGGTTAAAGGATTTTACTTCTTGATGTTACGTCCAATCTTGGACAAATCATTCCTTGTTGATTCATATCATTTGCCTTTTCTTCAAAAGGATTCACCCTCAAATCATAACTTTCAATACAAATGAAGTTAAATCAGAAACATTGAAAGTGGCACTTACATTGCTATAGTCACTTGGTAATCCATTTTGTATGCATTGTCATTGATTTTTTGAAGGACATGAAATTGACCATCCCTTTTTGGCATCAATTTTGACTTCCTTTAGCAAGGAAATCTCTCTTTCCTCAAGTGTACCCAAACCCAATCACCTAGTTCAAATACAAACTTCTTACAAATTTTTTTGCATTTCTTTCATATTAAAGAGTTCTCTTTTCTATTTATGCACACGCCTTTTCATGCAAGGCTTTGACAATCTCAGCCTTTTTTTCCATCCAAATTGGATTTATCAATCGGTAAAGGCAGTAAATCCATATGAATTAATGGATTGCCCGTAAATAGCCTCAAATGGAGAATGGCTAGATGTAGCATGTACACTTTAGTTATAATTAAATTCCACGTGTGGCAAACACTCGACCCAATTCTCCAAGTTTCTTTGAAATATGACACTCAAAAGTGTGGAGAGAGTCTTATTTACCACTTCTGTTTGTCCATCTGTTTGTGGAAAACAAGTTGTTGAATACTACTTGTACCTAACTTGCTCCAAAGTGTTTTCCGAAATTGGCTAAGAAACTTTACATCTCACAATTTTTTGGAAGAATAAACCCAACAACATATGTGGTATCATTTGTTTTATGGCAAGGAATGAAATGCACAATTGTGAAACCTATCAACAACAACAAAATTAGAATCTCTTCCCCTTTTTGTCCTAGGTAAATCCAAAACAAAGTCCATTACTATATCAATCCAAGGCTCATTAGGAGTATATAGACTACGAGGCATTACTCTAGATTTAGCTTGTTTGCATGTGATGCATTTATCACTTATTCACTCAACATCTCTTTTCATTTTTGGTCAGAAGAAATTATCACTTAACACATCCAAAGTCTTTTTAATTCCAAAATGTCCCATTGAATCGCCAGTATGTGTCTCTCTCAAAAGCGATTCTCATTGAGCATTGAGGAACACACAACTTGGTTTCTTTGAAAAGAAGACCATCATGCCTAAAGAACTTGCCAAAACCTCACATGCACCATAAACATTAGGAAAATCAAGGTCAAAATCATCTAAATCTTTGATTTACTCAAAACCTAATAATTTTGTATCAAGCTTAGAAATTAGAGCATATCTTCTATAAAGAACATCGGCAACCACATTTTCCTTACCTTGTTTGTACTTGATGATGTATGGAAAGGATTCAATAAACTCCACCCATTTTGCATGCCTACGACATAACTTCCCTTGTCCTTTCAGATATTTAAAGGACTCATGATCATTGTGTACAATAACTTTCTTGTACCATGTTGCCATATCTCTAACACTTTTTCCATGGCATAAAACTCCTTATCATATGTTGGGTAGTTATGACTTGCTCCATTTAGCTTCTCACTAAAGGATGCAATTGGTCTGCCCTCTTGCATTAAGACTATGACAATACCTATTCCACTTAGATCACACTCAATCTAAAAAATTTTAGCAAAGTTAGGAAAAGCAAGCAAAGGTGTTGAACTAAAATTTTCTTTAAGCAAGTTAAAACCATCATCTTGTTCCTTACCTCATTAAAATCCCACATCCTTTTTTATGAATTCAATTAATAATGTAGTAATTATAGAGAAATCCTTAATGAATCTTTTATAAAAGCTAGCAAGATCATGAAAACTTCTTATGTCACTAACACAAGTAGGTTTCGACCATTCCCTAATTACTTTTACTTTCTCTTGATCAACATGTATTGCTTTATCATTCACAACATAATAAATAAAATTGGTTCATTAGTGCAAAAAGTACATTTGTTTAAGTTAGCATATAACTTTGTTGATTTTAGATCATAACTCAAACAAGAAATCTCATGATTTCATAAGCATACAAGATCCTATGCATGTCACTAAGAAGGGTAGGACGATATACTAACTTGAAACGTAGCGGAATAACTCCTCGTATGCTTGATGTTTTGCCTCCCTTGTGGAGATCCACTATGGCTTCTCCTTCTTCTTCAACTCGTCGTGGATGGAATGGATGGAGTAGATCGATCTTGTCACAGTGCACTAAGGTCGGAAGAGTTGCTAACTTGTGAAAGTAGCAATCTTTATCACTCACCCATAATAATCTTAATAACTATTTTAAGGGAGAGTGCTTCAACACGTGAAGACTTCAAAGAAAGGAGTGTTTTCGACTCAAAGATGGGGAGAAGAGTGTAGTATTTGGCCAAAGAAAAAAAACTCTCTCAAAGGAACTACGAATTTCCCTTTTATAGGCCACCAAAAGGTGACTTTGAAGAGTTGTGACTCTTCTAAGAGTTATATCTCTTGGCGAAACATTATGACTCCTCAAGAGTTGTGTCTCCTGGCGAAACATCATGACTCTTAGACAAAGGACACATCCTTTGAAAAAGAGTCATGTATCTTCACTTAAAGTCACGATGGTACACTCATGACCCATTTTTGGCAGAATGATCACAACCATTGGCCGAAACAACTGATGGGGATCAAGCCATGGAGGACATACCAAGGAGGGAGCAATCTAGTCCAACTCAAGTTGATGATCCTTTACACATTCGAGGAGGGCCAATGACTTGAGCAAAGGCTAGAAGAATGAAAGAGGCTCTAAATGGACTAATTGAAGATGTTAGGGCTAAGCAATAAGCCATTGGGGCTGACTTAGATGTGGGGCATCCAACCAATCTACTTTGCATGCTGGTAGGTGGGATAGATCTGAAAGATGCCCAATTTTGGACACCTTAGAGCTTTCATTTGAGTTCTTGAAGAGTTAAAGAGGACATCTTGAGCTTTCCAGAATGCCCAAGAACTTCTAAATTGGATTTCTTTTGGCCCCTCAATAGAAAAGCTTTTTGTGGAGTTTGAAATCTACCCATACACCGCTCTTCCTTTACTTAGTGCGACCTTTGGCTTTAATTGCGTGTTTTGGACCTTGTTTTGATATTTTTATGTAATAATGGACTATTTAAACTATTTAAGCCCAAGGGTTTCAGTTTGTTTGGATAACTTTTATTATTTTGGGTTGTAGTTACTCTATTGGGCTGTTTAAGTTAATTTAGTTAATTTTAGCCCAGCTTGGTTTTTTTTGGGCTTATTTTACTTAGTTAGGGTTTGTTAGGTTTCTTAACCTAGAAAACATTTAAGTAGCCGTCAAAAACAATTGCAATCAGATTATCATTAATTCTGAATTGAAAAGTGAGTTTTTCTTCACAACTCTTGGTTCTTCTTAGAATTGAAAACTCATCTAGGTTAAATCCTTGTGAGAGACTTATCAAACACTTTTCCCTAGTGTTTGTGGCATCACTCCTTTCCAATACCTTTGGTTCTTGTTTCTCTAAGCAACAAGTTAAAGGTCTTTCCACTGTTACATATTCCAACTAGTCTTGGAAATTCGTTTTCTGAATTTGATTCATGGGTTCAAAAGCACGTTCTTGTCGGGTCCACATCAGTTTGGTATCAAAGATTTCAAGTTACAATCAGTTTTTCACTTTTATTTTCATCTTTATTTACTGTTTAAGTCACCTATTTCATCCTTTCTTATGTTCCATTCTGTTTTGAATCCCTTATTTCAGTAGTCTAATTTGTTTGAATCACTTGTCCTAATCATTCCTAGTCTTTTTCAATCTTTTTTTCCTTATTGTGTTTGAGTCGCATATTCTGGTCTATTTTACTCCATTGTTGGTTTTGATTATTCTTAAATTCTGATATTGTGCTAATTTCTTCATTTGAATGGCCCAAAATACAAAGAAAAAGTACAAGAAAAGAGGCCAAGTTATCAAAAGAATACAGTAAAAGAAACAAGAAAAAGAAAAAGAGCCAAAAGCACAAAAGCAAGAGCACTTATATTCAATTCTGCAATTAAGACCAAATTGTGTTAAATCCTTGTTATATCTTAAGTCTTAGTTCATCTTTTGAGTCCATTTCAATCAGTTTGTTATCCTTTGAGTCTTTTGATTTCTAGAGTCATAATTCTGTCCATTCCATTCACTTTGTTCAACAATTCTTTCCACCACTTATACTCTTGTGTTTGGTGAGTTTAACTTGCAGGATTTAAATAGATTTGAGCTACTTAGTTTTATTAAGAGATGAGCTGAGTGAAGTGAGAGGAAAAAGGCAGAGTGAGGAACATTAAGTTAAAAGCCTTCAAGAGAGTAAACACCTGGGGAGAGAATACATCTTTGGGTAAACTCTTGTGGGGGAAAAAACTTTTACTACTCACCTTTTGTTCTAGTTTGCAGATTTCACTTAAAATGGCTTCTACTGGAGAAGCGAGGAGGGTGAATGAAACTGTAGAGCAAAGGGCCATGCGGCAACATTTTGAGCGCATGGAAATCAGATTTGGTGAAATCCTTGATAGTTTGAAAAGGCAAGATGCAGTTATAGCTGGATTGCAAAGAAACCTTGGAATTGAGGCACCACACGTGTGGAGGCAACGAAGGCAACCAGTTCTTGATGAATTTGATGATGATTATGATGATCTTGAGGAGTTTGATAATCATGCTCCTTTGGATAGAATTGAACACCTTAGAGTGGGTGGAAGAAGGAGAAGAGTTGTGGATCAAGTGGCTAAGAATTTGGGCAGCATAAGTTCAATATTCCTCCCTTCCAAGAAAAAGATGATCCAGAGGCTTATTTGGAGTGGGAGAAGTGAGTAGACCGAGTTTTTGATTGCCATAATTACTCTGAAGATAAAAATGTAAAACTTGCTACCGTTGAGTTTACTGACTATGCTATTGTTTGGTGAGATAAGCTTTTCTTATCTAGGAGATAGCAATCGTGAGAGGCCCATTGAAACTTGGGAGGAAATGAAGGCTTTTATGAGGAAGAGGTTTGTCCCATCCCACTTCTAACGAAATTTGTACAAGTTATATGGCCTCACCTAAGGGTCGAAAAGTGTGGAAGAGTACCACCAAGAAATGGAGTTGGCCATGATTCAAGCTGATGTACAGGAAGATCAAGAAGCAACCATGGCGCGCTTGTGAAAGGGCTTGAATAGAGATATTGTGGACGTAGTGGAGATGCAACACTATGTGGAACTTAAGGACCAGCACATGGCCATAAAGGTAGAACGGCAAGTTAAGATAGGGGGTTCCAAACATAGTTCGACCACTTCCACTTGGAGATCAAAATGGAACAAAACAGGCAGCAAGGTGGAAAGAAGGGAAATGCCCAAGTTAAGCAAGACATCCACTGCAAGTAAAGGTAAAGAAGCTTCCCAATCTTCTAAAAATAGTGATATCAAATGTTTTAAGTGTTTGGGAAGGGGATGGTGATGGTGATATCTAGGTATGGAGAAGTAGAATCAGTAAGTGAAGCAAGTGAGGCCAATTCTAAGCAAGAGCTAGATGAGAGCTAGGGGAGGAATATCTAGTAGTTGGTGAAGCTCTTGTCACTGGAAGGACTTTGAGTGTGTAAGTGAAAGAGGACGAGGATGCACAACGTGAGAACATCTTCCATACTCGCTGCCACATTGGAGGCAAAGCGTATAGCATGATCATAGATGGAGGAAGTTGCACCAATGTTTCTAGCACCTTGTTGGTGAAAAAATTGAAGCTCCCAACTTTGAAGCATCCGCGACCTTGTAAGCTACAATGGCTAAATGAATATGGTGAAATAAAGGTCAGCAAACAAGTCTTAATTTCGTTTACCATTATGTTGATGAAGAACTAATTTTTCTTTTCAATTGTAAGAGGTATTAACCTTTAAACCCTAGTTTATTCATGAGAA
>JAOTAY010021139.1:0-11188 GCA_025629805.1 Erythroxylum baracoense | reverse complement strand
CCCTTTTAACCACCTATATATTCAGTTCTAACTTCACTTTTACATTCACTTTTATTTTCACTTTATCTCTCTAGACTTTAAGCCTACAAACGCTCTCATATCTCTCTAAAAATTTCAAACTTCCAAATTCTTCCAAATTCTACCCAATTCTCCAGAATTATGTTGTACAATAGATAATTAACCCGACGTGAGCAAGCCAGACAAAATCAAGTTGTAGGATGTGGGAGAAGAAACCGAGCAGCAAACTTTGGCGCGCCCTTCCCGATCTATAAAGAGGAGGAAGGTACTTGTTTCCCATCTCTTAATGCTAGACAAATTTTAGTTCCAAAATACTTTGATTTTGAAACACTCGATGGGCTAGAGTTACGTGAGAGGGTAGAAAACCTAGCTGAGAGAATCTAGTGGGCCCAATTTATACGATTCCAATTTCCTATTTCTTAGGAGCTTACATTGGAAATTTTCACTTCACTGACTTATGACCTTAGGAACCCCAAGGAATTGTGGTTTAGGTTAAGAGAAAGAGCTTATGAATTGAATGTAGAAATCATGTGCGATATGTGTGGATTCCCCGAATACTCCATCATCGATCAGCATGAGGATTTTCATCCTTCTCAATATTGGAATGAACTCACTGGAATATAGCACTTTCATGCCAAGAATACTTATAACAAAATAATACGGTCCCACGAACACTTGTTACTGCACAAATTCATTTGTCAGTTGGTTTTTAACAAAATTAAAACCAATAAGTGTCCACAAAGGAACTATTTATGTTATGGTGCATGGACCGCAACATTCCAGTGCGCACATCCACATATATGCTACAAACTATTGTTGTGACTCTACGCAAGAGGAGCTATAATTTAGGAATGGGGTACCTAGTGTTGACAATTGCTGAATGTTATGGCGTGGACCGTAGTGGGTTAACTATCCACTTACCTGACTTCCTAAACCGTCAACACTTATGGCTGGCTGAGATCTTTCATTCCCACAACATGGAACTTAGGAAAATCAGCGAAAAGACACATGGCAGGATTAGGGCTACTTAGTTGAGCTCAGCACTGCCTTGGCAGGCAGAAGAGTTCAGTGAAGAATCTGAGGAAGAGGAAGAAGAGCAAGGCTAGAAGGAAGCTCTGGATGCATTCTCCGAAACTAACAAGACATTTACAGAGAACACTAGAATGATGAAGGAGATGGCCCGGACACAACATCGCCAAAGCCAAGATATCCGTCGGATCCATAGATATTTCGAAGCTTAGGGCGTTCAATTGTCGCCTCCGACACCATCACCACCTCCATCTCCATAAGACTTATGTCTAGCCTATTCATTTTCTCATTTTCAAATTAACCTTCAGTTCTGTTTTTTACGTTTTTATTTTTATTTAATTTCTGTTTACCTGAATTTTATATTTCTTCTTATCTTTTATGTGCTTATTTGTTCCCTTCTCACATTGAAGACAATGTGTTGTAAAAGTGTGGGGAGGTTATGTGTTTTACTTTTGTATATGATTTTGCATATTGTATGGTAGTTATTAGGTTGCATTGTGTAAATTGTTTGAATGTGTCAATAGCCTAGATGGAGTGAAATTTATTTAATTTTGAACATACTCTATTACGCTGTGAATAATCATTAGCTCGCAAAATTAGTGAATTAAGGGTCTTTGGATGAATATACAACTTAATTAGAATTTAGTGTAAATTTAGCGCCCTCTAAATTGCCACATTCATTCATAATTTGAGGCCTTTCAAATTAAGTGGCTTAATTAGTATTTTTCATGGAAATAGGTAGCTAAACTAACAAGGTAGGTAATTAAAAAATGTGTATTTTTTGTTAAATAAATCACTATTCTGCTAACCTTCGAGTTATAAATAGAGCTAGTAGTTAGTTAAAAATGTGATATAATTGAGTAACCGAATCGACACACATCCCAAATATGTGCCTTGGAGTTAAAAAGTTATAATGACTTTTCAGCCAAGTTGTTTAATAAGAATGACTTAGTCAAGTAACCGGATCGACATTTATCACCAATGTTTGCCTCCGAGTAAAAGACTAAGTCTTTGTTTAACTAAATAAATGAACAAAAATTGTTTTCTTAATAAAAACCTACCAAACTTGTAATAAGCTTGACTTTTCATGAAATTATACTTAAGAACAGTTACAGAGTCTGAAGGACCTAAGAATTATTAATGTGTGTGTACAATTGAAAAGGGTAAATAAATTCACACTTAGATCTCAATTAATTTGTATATTTGGTTCAAAGCCCCTAGATATAGATTTTGCATGTTAATGATTAAATATAACTTGTACGACTGTGTTTAAGATTAAATTTATTTCATGAAGTTGAAGCCATTGCCTTATTATTGCATTATGTGTTGTGTGTTTGTTGTTTTATTTGCTTGAGGACAAGCAAACGTTTAACCATGGGGATGCTGATAGTTGTGATTTGCATTATATTTTAGGGATCAATTTGTTAGGTATTTAGTGTTAATTTGAGTGTTGAGTGTGTTTTTAGGTTTTAATTGTGTTAGTTTATGTGTTTAAGTGTTTTTATGGGTTAGTATGAGTCTTTGAGCTTAAATGTTATGTTTTTAAGGTACCTTGATGTGTTTGTTAGTGTTTCAGGGTCAACGGCGAAGAACGGAGAAGTTTCGGAGAGTTTCAAGCCATAACCACGGCCACGATCGTGATAGAAAGATGTGAGCCACCAAGATCCAGGCTACGTCGTGATTGCATCAGCCAAATTCTAAAAACCCTAGAGAGCTTATCGATAGATTTGAGGAAGGAATCAAAGGAAGAAAGACATGGAGAAGAAGCCTACGCGAAGTACTTCCCAGAACAAGAGGTTTCCCACTGTTGTTGCCTCAACTAATCCATTCCACTCGTATTTTTTGATTTTATTTCAATTTTATTGATGTATAGAATTGGGATAGTCATTGAGAATAAGTTTTGTTGAATGTTGATTTATATCTATATTCACCTTCTGGACTTTTATCTTTGAGATTAATGAAGTTTGATTTATTGTGTTTTTATTGAGTTATTGTGATTCAATTTCTGTTCTTAATAATTTGGTAGTAAACTGAGAGGGTAAACAGAGTGAAAATCATCAAATTAGGCTAATGAGAGTTAGGTAATTTGATAGATTAAGAATTAAATCAAACTGGTAAAATCGTGTAACGAAAGATCATGTATAGGTTTTCGGTAGGTTATTGGAAAATTTCAAAACTAATTTAGGTTTTGGTTTAATTGGAAATCGAAAGATTACAATTCCATAATCTAAATTAGGTTTTATAAATTAAGGTTAAAGATTATAACTCGAGGGAGAGTAATCCACCCTAAAACTGTCTAAACCTGGTAATTCAGTGATTTCATAATCAACTAGGTTTTCATTAAGGTCGGATTAAAACCCCTTTTTCTTAATTGGTAGTTCCTAGGTTAATTGTTGATTGGGTTGTGCAAATTGCTATCTTGTTTATAATTTCTGAATTTAATACTTGAGATTGATTATTGATTGATTAATTTTCTTCCTAGTTTTTTATTTTAGTTATTTGTGAATTTGAGTTAAGTCTTAGATTTTAGGATTAAATTACCCCTCCTCATGGGATCGATACCTTAGATACTACAGGAACAACCCGTCACTTGTGGTATTATCGAGGTTAAAAATATTAAAACTTATCATACAGAAACCCGCGATCATTACTCACCAAGATTTTCACTCATTATGAAGTTTCTTTTGGAAATCAGGATTGGGATGAACCTACCAAGTTTCATTCATCTATTCCCTATCTATTTGGATATAAGCTGAAAGATATTGTGTGGGTAGAGAAGAAAACAGTAAGAGTAGCAGACGTCTTGGCTCCTGCTCTACAGAAATCAACCCCTATCACACTTCGTAATACAAATGATCTGATCCTTCAACAACTAAGGGACATGCGATACAATCAAGATCAAATGCATGAATAGATAACAAGGATGCAAGGCCAATTCAATAACATACAACTCATTCATACTATTTTCTTACATGAGTAACATACTCTAGTTATTTTTTAGATATATTGATAATTTTTTTGTTAATGCCTAATTTTTACCATTACATATTTTTGCACTTTTTTATTTTTTAATTGCTTTTCTCTTTTTGATAATGACAAAGGAGGAGAGTAGGGAGAGTATGTACTTCGTTGAAATACTTTGCTTATGCTATCAAATTTGATGATATATTTCTAAAACCTTTGTCTTTGAAATTCTCTTATTATGATATCATATATGATAGGCTCCTATTACTTAGTGGTAGTAAGAGGCTCCTACTAAATCACGGTTATTAGTAAGGACTTATAAATTACATGTATCTTTCGAAGCCTATCTAAATCATTTGAATTTTTAAATATTTATGCTTATTAGTTCTCATCATCAAAAAGGAGGAGATTGTTAGCTCAAGGTCTGTTATTAATGATTTTGATGATAACTATATAATATTTTAAAATTCAAATTTGATTTATTCGAATAGGTAAGGATATAATTTTGCAAAAGAATGTTTCCTTTCTTGCAGGATCCTTCTTAATAAACTTACCTTATTTATTAGAAATGATTCCACAATATGTAAAAAGATGTTGCCAATCACATAATTTGACAATCAGATCCGAGAAAGTGTCAAAATTGATATAAAAAATTCTTTAGATCCAAAATCAACTCAGAATATAAGTAGAGCAACGACTAGTTGAAGAAAATATCTATTTAAGGAAAAGCCACTACATTTGTGAAGATGTTAGATTTTTGAAATACTTCAGTAGCACCAATATTCTCGAAAGTCATATTTTTATCAAATTCCTTGTGCTTTAGAAAGTGGAAAAACTATATTGAGTCAGATTGTTATTCTTTGAAGCTTATATTGAGTAAACCTTATATACATTTTTTTGAGAGCTTGTAGAGGCTTGTTAAACACTACGAGTGTGGAAGGTTGAAGAACCTTGAAAAATACATACTTGTGAGCTTGGAGAGGCTCGTCAAAATTTAGTACTTGGAGTTTTATAGTGAAATAATCAAGTCGGATACTTGGAAATTGGACGTAGGCTTCGATATAAGCCAAACTAGTATAAATTGATTGTGTCATTTTTTCTCTCTTAACTTTTAAAATTTCTCATTGTAGTTTTTGCGTTTAATTTAGAAGAGGCTCCTTCACTTTTAGAGTAGGCTCCTTCTGTTTTAATATTGCAAGAGGTTTCTTTTGTTTTAAATTTTTACAGGCTCCTTTTGTCTTGAATGTTAAGAAGCTCCTTTTGTCTTGAACATTAATAGGCTCCTTTTATTTTTAATGTTAACAAGCTCCTTTCATTTTGAATGTTAACAAGTTTCTTTCATTTAAAAATTCAAATGATTTAGAGGGGTTTCGAAAGATAACTGTAATTTATAAGTTCTTACTAATATCCGTGATTTAGTAGGATCCTCTTACTACAAATAAATAGTATGAATCTATCCTATATGATATCATAATAAGAGAATTTTAAGGCAAAGGTTTCATAAATATATCATTAGAAATAACATTATAAACAAAGAATTTTAGCGAAGTATATACTCTCTCTACTCTCCCCCTTAGTCATTATCAAAAAGAGATAAGCAATTAAGATATAAGAAAAAATGCATAAATATGTAAGAGTAAAAATTAGGCATTAACAAAAAAATTATCAGTATATCCAAAAAAATAACCAGTGTATATTAATCATGTAAGATAATAGTACTAAGGAGTTGCATGTCATTAAATTGGTCTTACATCCTTATTATCTGTTCACACATTTGATCTTGATTGTATTGCATGTCCCTCCGTTGTTGAAGGATAATATCATTTGTATTATGAACTGTGACAGGGGCTGATTTATATGAAGCAAGACCAAAGACGTCTACTACTCTTTCTATTTTCTTCTTTACCCACCCATAATCTTTCAACTTATATCCGAATTGATAGAGAATAGATGAATTAAACTTTACAAGTTCATACCAATAGCAAAAGACACTTCATAATGAGCAAAAATCTTAGTGAGTAGCATCCCATAAGGCAGACCACCAGTGGTATTCTTATAACTTCCTTTATCCACCATAAATCATAGGGTCATTGCTGGGAGGTTCATCTTATTTCCCTTCAGTAGATTATACACAACATATGTGTCTAGGAGACTGCATCTTTCCATTGAACTACTCCTTGGAAAAATTTATGTAACTAATCTCGATATAAGGCATCATGACAGTAAGTCCAAATTTTTATACCAAGGTCTCCTTTCATGAGTATTCTCAGTGTGCAAAATTCTCAACTTCTCCTAGATCAAGATCAGTAATGTCCCACTTATGATAAGAAAGGTCAGTTTTGCCTATGGGAATTATGTTCAATATGTTTCCCAAGATTTCCTCAATAACCAAAATCTCACACTCATGTATCTAAGAGATGATTGCTAACTTCCCATCAATCTCTTCTTTTCTCATATGTGTATAAAATGATCCAACTAAATCATCACACACTGTTTCTTCAAATTCAAATAATTCTCCCAACCAACAATAAGAAAATAAGAATAGATGGGAATATCAATGTCATTGAATAGGAGAGGAGGCAAAATGCGTCCAGCAACCCCCATTCGCTTCTTATAGCACAGTTTGTATCGTGCTTCAGCTTCCATTGACTGAAACATCTTAATCAGTACTGAAGACTCTCCTTTCTTGTGTTTCTTTTATTTTGACCTATTTGTCTTCTAAATTTCTTCAAACAAAGTTTCTTTATAACATAATTAATTCCGAATAATAAGGACTTCAATATTCTCTTCAACTATAGGCACTTTGTCTTTTCTTATTTCTTCCCCTTTTCTCTTATGAGATTCTTCTTCTTCCCTTGGTTTAGCTTCAAGGCTTTTTTCTTTTTCAAAAGCTTTTTCAACCTATTTTGCAACACTTCCTTTGGTTTGTGGACACCTTATTAAACTAACTGGTTCTTCATCTGAAAAAGAATCTAAATCGCTTGAATGTATAGAAAAAAAGAAGTGTATAAAAAAGCAAGATTTTGAATATAAGAGCTTTGGTTTCAGCTCATCGGGATAGAGATAGTCAAAAAAGAAACTTTCGCCGCTTGAGGAGTAGTTGATGGTGGTGTTGTAGAAGTTTTGAAAGATAGAGTAGAAGGAGTAGGTAGAGTGAGAGTAGGCAGTGAAGGAGAATGGAATTTTACCTTTCTCGTTAGTTGCCCCTCATTAGAAAATTTTTCCTCTTATTTTTCTTCTTCTTCCTTTTCTTCTTCTTCTTCTTCTTCTTCTTCTTATCCTTTTTTGTTTTCTGATGAGCTAAGGTTTGAGTCATCAGAACTTTCTTCACCTAAGTTAGAAACATATTGCTGCTTGATCGTTGGTTCATTGTGTCTGAAAGATGAATCAGAATCTGATTCTTTAGGAAGAGACAACGTCGCCAAAATCTTTCTCTTTCTCTCGTATGGAGTCTCCTAAGTGGATGCTTCTAAAACTTAGGGTTTTCTTTTTGATATAGGTGACAGAAACAAGTTCAACAAGGGTGTTAAATGATCTTACTATTGGTGACAGAGAAGACAATTCAAAAACAAGAGTTTTAGACTCTTGTTCATGGCAAAGAGTTTCGCCATGGTTGGTAGTGGGATTCAAAATTTTCTTTTGTCCCTTAGACTTTATTCGTGCCATTTTAAGTAAGTTAGTGAGATTTAGGAGATTTGAGAAGAAACAAAGAGGGTGCAGAGAGGAAAAATGAACGTCAGAGAACAACAAAGATAAGTATAAGGAAGAAACCTTCTCAAGATATACTAAACGGTTCTTAAACGTTTATTTCATGTAAAGATGAAAAATTGTACACGCTATTAGAGGAGGTATGATCGTCTGCATATCTTCTGTCAGTCACATACGGAAAGCTGTCAAAACAGTGCACAAGTTTTAAAAACCAAAATGACACTTTTTAAGACACGTGTATTTTACCCGATTAAACTAAGAGGAGCCTACTAAAAAATATATTAGAAGGAGTCTGCTAATATCTGGAAAGAGAAGTAGCATAGAGAATCTTCATACCAAGCTCTTTTCTTAACAAACAAAATCTATCTTAAAAAATGGCTTAGTAAATATATCAACTATTTCATTATCAGTTTTAACATGCAAAAGATTAATGATTCATTCTGAAACATGATCTCTAAGAAAATGATGTTTGATTTCTATATGCTTAGTCCTAGAATGATGCACATGATTTTTAGGAAGATTTATTGCACTTGTATTGTCACGTAGTATAGGAATATGATCAAAGTTTAGAGAAAAATCTTAGATGTTTCATCTATAAGATTTGAGCCCAACAGTCAACAGCTACTATATATTCCGCTTTAGTTATTGAAAGCACTGTGTGATTTTGTTTCTTACAAGACCAAGAAACTAGACATCCTCCAAGAAATTGATAGTGACCATTTGTGCTTTTCCTATCAACTTTATCACCTACATAATCTGCTTCACAATAACCAATTATGTTAAAAGAATCAATTTTTGGATACCATAATCCAAAATTCATAGTTCCAAGAAGATAGCAAAAGATCCTGTTTTCTGTTTAAAGGTAGCGCTCCTTTGGATTTAATTGAAAGTGTAACACCCCCACTGCTATAAAGCACATACTGAAACATCATTATGACATTCTAGTACATACCCTATAACAACGTCGTGTTACTATCACACTTTCACTTTATCACATAGTAATTTATCCCATTTAGTCATGGCATATACTATCATACAAGAAAGTCACCAAATTTTTAAAGCAAATTTCCTCTTTTCATTTCATAAATCTAAATGTACATACATTGTAGCTTTAAAAATTTGTACATGTACATCATCATATCCTAATACAAAATATACTACATGAAAGAGGAAATGCAAAAGATCTAACTAAATCCTTCAGTCCAGCTGACCGACCTTTGAGCCATATCTTCTTCATAAAAGTACAAGAATTAAGCTTCTTGTACGGTCTCTCAGTAGCTAGAATCCTCTCTCAATCCTGAAATGTCAATGTGCAAATTTTGGGCGAGTTTTGCAAACTCAAATGAGGTAACCATCATTGATGGTTCACTTAATTCATGCATCATATCATTTCACATAACAGATAATTCACATCATTGCATTTTTACATATAATATAACATATCACATTCTCATTTAAGAATTAGACAATTGCATTTCAATCAATCAAACATACTCAATACAAATTATATGGAATGCACATATGACTCTTTTCCAATTATTACGTTGTTGTGACCGAGTGCCTAAACTGTCCAGTATCTATTATGGATACCGGCCTCATTTATACTGTCCCTTATTCGATGGGAATACAGGGCTTATTTTTACATAGTGAGCCTTTGGCTCTTAATCACATTTAGAGCTTTAAGCTCGTTTTCGGTGGCTACTCAGGTCATAACTCTCATTATCTGATCATGCATTAATGTATGGAATGCATCTTATAATCAATCAATCAATTCAAGAAACAATTAGTTCTTCCCATTCACATAAAAGTAGCACTTCAATATCTCATCCATACATCACAATCATCGGACCTTCTTGTCTGGCTTTTAGTACACAACATTACACATTCATAGGATAAGTCAAAACAGAATTTAACACAACAGTAATTGAGTAAGGCCGTCTAGGTTACTCACTACTTGCTTCCGAAGCTATTGCCTCGAAGTTCCGGCAACATCTGGGTGTTGACGTTCCAATTGCACCTCTAAAACAAGCAATATATACACATCACACTTTAGCATAATTATAAGTATTCATTTATGCACATGTATGTATATGAAATATGTACAATGCATATTCATGACAATCCCAAGTATCTTTCCATTATTCTCATCACATGATCATACATATTTCCAAACTCACATAACTATCATTTATAGTTATGGTTTATACCTCAATAAACTAAAAAAAATTAAAATTGATAACTCATTTCGTCAATTCAGATTTTTCCTAAGACACACTTTCGGGTCAAATTTCCAAGTTCCTTTTGACCAAGAAAATGAAGTCATTTGAGGATATGTTCTTCTAGAAAATTTCTCTTCTATCTCTTAAGTTTCTAATGACATCAAGATCATTCAATTTAGTTTAGTATCCTATAAGTTATACTCAAAATACCACAGACTGTGTATAATTGAACTTTTGGCTAGTTCATGATCATATCCTCAAATTGTACAACTCATAACTTTCGACTCAGATATCCAACAATTACAAACTTAGTACCAATTGAAAGATAAGAGAATGAAATACAACGTTTTTAAAGACACCTTTATCTGATTCAGCTTATATCCATTAAGTTTTTATCAAAACATTAAGGCATAATTTCTGTCTCAGGTAGTGCTCCAACCTCAATTAAGAATCAATTTCGCATCAAAATTTGAAAGTCTTAGAGATAGAATTAAATTTAGACTTCTTCAATAAAGTTATAGAATTATGTCTCTAGTTTATTTTGAATAAAGGATCACCTCATTTGGACATCGACAGCTCAAGATATGATTAAAAAGCCAACACATGTTTGGAAGCCATCTCCTGCATATTACCTTCGGGGTCACGATTGCGACGACTCACTAGTGATGCGGTCGCGATCGCGACGCGTCTTGCTTCTTGGCCGACGCACTTCTCCTTCTGTCTTCTATTTTTTTTTCCAAACTTCACTTCCATTTTACACCTAGAAAATGAGGTTTCTAGGTAAAGTCTTCTAAACAATTGTTCATCTATTTCTTAAGATTCTAAAGAACCTAAGTTCATACAATTTGTATCAGTATTATGAAAGTTATACATAAGTGACTCCCTACTATTCATAAACAGAGACAAAATATGAAACTCAACTTCAAGACAATTTTTAGAACTCTTAGAGATATAATTCAAGCTCGATTTCCTCATGAAAATTGTAGCCATTTGTCTAGTTTAATATAAATCAACAATCATCCTATTTGGATATCTGTAGTTCAAGATATGTCCAAAAAACCGATGGATGTTAAGTAGACACACTACATCTAACACATTTCCAGCACACTTCCTCATCAATCTCTTCCTAATTCATCCATTTTGCTTAATCTATCACTTCTAACTTATATCCATATCATTTCTTCTTCAATAATACCCCAATTACAGTTCAAGATCATCTATACACAATTCAAAATCCATGCTTGATCATA
>JAOTAY010021138.1:0-11188 GCA_025629805.1 Erythroxylum baracoense | reverse complement strand
CTTAAATACAGTCGTCCCATTAAGAACTGTATGTGCTTTTGCTGATTAGGGTTTGGAATAGCAGTAGTAAATTCTCTACGTCTCTGTCACGTCGTTTCATAGAAAACAACGATGGATTCAATTGTTTCGCAATTTCCAGGTATTTATTCATACTATTATTGAATATAGCATGTTGCAATCTTAGGGTTAATTAATTGTGTTGATTAATCATGAAATTAATATGTAATTTCGTGTCAAATTTCCTTCATTACCTTCCAGCCCTTTGGAATGGAGAAACCGGAAAAGAGAAGTCGTTCATGGCTTCCCTGAAGGCATCCTGGAGAGGAGGAGCTAGTCTCAGGACCTCACGTGCAACGTTCCAGGAATACGTCATTTTTTGAATATCATCCCTGAAATAACCGTAGGGGTAGATGTTTTGTAAACTGTCCGATTTTACATTGTTGTCTTTGATATAAATAAAAACAAAAATTAATTAAAAAAAAACAAATGACACCAAAAATTTGGTAATGCAGTTCGACACTCCTTGCCTACATCTGCAGGGCCCTCACTCAGATTAATACTTTCACCGAAGTACAATAGATTTAACCAAGGCTTTACTGAGCCGATACCACTCAACTCTTGACACTATCTCTCAACCTCACTTCCCATGAAAGATTTTCACATCCAATAACATGACCGACTCGTGTTAACCTCAATAGAGGATTTTTCTAAACAACTATTAATTAAAAGATAATTAATAAAAATAACTCAAATGATCAATCAACTAAGAACAGAACAAAAATATACTTGAGATAAAAGAAAGAACAACTTCTTGAAAAGTTAAGCTCCACTGAAATAAATCTGTAAGTCGTCGCAACAACAATGGGAAAGCAGTCCACTCAAGAGCCACTTCACAAATCTTACTCAATTCAGCCTCCAACAAATTAAATAGATATCACACACAACCTATTAATTAAACACCTAGCCAAAACCTTCACTAAGTAATAATGACTGTTTGCGTAAGAGCTGGGTCGCACACATTTGAACCTTCAGCTATTTTTCAAAAATCCAATTTACGCATGATGCACTGTTGACGCGATCCATTAGTTTAGCATTCAACCAAAGCCTTCACAAGGTAAAAATAACCCTTCCAATGAAAGAGTTGGGTTACGCTAATGTCAACACCCTTCAGCAGTGTTTTTCAAAAAACGAATCCACACACCCACAAAATCAAGGCACTCACGCTACACACCCATAATCAAAGCACTCACGCTGCTCACAAGACCCAATTGTAGGTTCTTAAATAAAAAACTAAACGTTTTGTATTTTGCAAAGATCACTTAATTCCCAAGAAAAATTCCAACAATGGTGCAACCAACAAAAGATAGGAAAAATGCTGGAGTCCCACACTAACACCCAAAAGATAAAAACGCAGCTTACGACACACATGTACACCCTCTTCCAATTTCACACACTGCACAACTACAACCAATGTGTGTTACGTGATTCACTCAAAATCAATCCCTGCATATTTTTCTCCACTTCACCAAGGAGTCTTTCACCCATGCACAATCTCAAGATACACATCTATTCAAGATAGGATTCTATAACCTCTAAAACATTATCCAAAATAGTTTTTTGAATCCAAATCAAACAAAGATACTTGATTAGCTATCATCATCCAATTAATATCTTACAGGTCCAATTAATAATAAATATGCCAAAAAAATAAGAAGATATATACCATACATCTAATAATCTCTCCTTTTTTTGGCATTATTTGTTACAAATAAGAAACCCCTCCTGAATAACATAATTGGACATATAAGTATCAAATTCCCAATTCATATGAGCTCCCTCTCAACCCAACATCAAGTTCCAAAGAACATCCATAGAAACAATAATTCAATCATCCAAATTTCTCCCCCTTAGGACAAAAGATGCCAAAAAGCAAGACTAGTAGTCACGGAGATACCTTAAAATATCCCACTGAATTGAATAGTCACCAAAAATAATATGATGTCTCCCCCTTAGAACAAAACAGTGTCAAAGCGCAGAATCATAAGAATCAACAGTAGGTACAGCGGAAGAATCGTAAGCACGCCAAGATGATAATTTACCACTATTCAAAATATCAAGAGATATGCCCGAAAGAGAGAGAAATAGCCTAGAGAGAGACTCATACTAATAAGAGAGCTAAAAAGTCTTCGGTGGAGCCAAATAGAAGTCACAATGCAAACTACTAAAAAGTTTAGACGACAATGGCAACATTAAAACTAAAGAAGGACTAAAGAAGATAATTTTTTGTTTTTTAACAACAAAAAAAAACTTCAAAAATGTAAAGCACATAGTCCCTGTGCCCCTCGAAGAAATTCAAACTTGGGATTATTCCTCGTCACATTATCTCGGTCATCAACTGTCTGATTGATTTCTTCATCTGAAGCAATTGACTTATCCTCAGTCTGAACAGTTGCTTCAAAAGCAGTAATTAACTGTGAATCTAGACACTTTCTTGTTTTTCCTTCACTACGTCTTTGTACTTGTCTTTGACCATTTCTAACCCAAGAGTGCTTCGATAACATAGGTTGCTGTTGGAAATTTAATGGAGAGTGTCTAGATTTTCAGTTTTGACCCCTTTGAAACATAATTTGTAACATCTTGTAGCATTTCGGCTTTATGTACCCGATAACTTCACAAAAATGACATGTGGATACAAACCTTCGATTTTTCCTCGAAGTTTCTTCTTGGATAAATCTGGTTATGTCATCTTTCTCATTATTCACCTTGGAACATTCACCCTTATAGCCAATGCCTTCAAGATCCCCTTTAACTTTACCGATTTCCATTAACTTTTCTAGTTTTTCTGTGTCTCCATTCAACATTCTCAATCCCTTTTCGGTATTTACTAATCTCATTCTAGCTTCACGAAGCTTATCTAATGCCAACTTCAATTTCTTTTCTAACTCTTGGATAGTGTTCTTTATGGAGAGATTTTCTTCCTTTAATCTTTCATTCTTTCTACACATTTTTACCCATTTTTCGTACATTAATTCGTAAGTCTCGTAAATGTTTTCCTTTTTATCACTTGAATCACTTTCATCATTATCATAATATGATATTAGGTCTTGAGCTGAGTTGTTTGTGTTTTCTCGAAAATTTCCAATTTCTCCTCCTTTTTCGTCTTCAGTTGCTTCCTTCTCAGTTACTGTTAAGCAAGTAACTAGACTTTTGCTATGTAAAACAACTAACATAACACTATTAGCGATTTCTTCTTCACCACCATATTCACTCTTGGATTCATTCCCACTTCAAGTGCTAGTAAAGGATTTTCCTTTTCTTTTCTTCAAAGTATTAGCACATTCGACTTTAACGTGCCCGAAGCCTTGACACTTATGACATTGAATTCTCGTCACCTTTCTTTCTCCCTTGTGAGTTTTGGCTTGTTGTTTGAAGTTGTTATTCAATGAGCTCCTGCTGTTTTGCCTAAACTCGAGTCTATCCTTTTTCACTCTCTTCAGCCACTTACTGAACTCTCGTGGTAATAGCTCCATATCTTCGTTTTCATCATATTCATCTTCTGTATCATTCATACCTTTTCTAGTTTCAACCTGTAGTGCCAATTCTTTACTTCTTTCTTGGTTACCCCTTAAAAGATTCATTTCCAAATTTTTAAGAATTCCAATTACCTTCTCCAATGATAGATCATTCATGTCGTAGGCCTCCACTATTGTTACAATTTTCAGAATAAATCTCAGAGATAGTAATCTCAATGTCTTCTTGACTAGTTTCAGATTGGAATATTTCTTTCCGAGTTGATGTGCCTGATTTGCTATATCTCGTAATCTTTCATGAAAGTCCCCAATAGTCTCATTTTTCATCCATCTTAAGTTCTTCAAACCTCACAGTTAACATTTGTAATTTTGACGCTATCACAGATTTGGACCCTTTATGAATAGTTTGCAAAGCATCCCATGATTCTTTAGCTAATTCATAGGCTGATATCATTAAGAAACATCCTTCATCAACAGCACTAAAAATCATATGCACTGCTTGTGAGTTTCTAAGCGCACTTTCTTCTTCGGTTCTAGTCCATTCAACTGAATCTTTTCAAACTACCTCTCCTTTATCATCAGTAATTATTGGATGCATCCATCCAAGTACTACTGAGCGCCAAGCTTTTGTACCCTGAGCCTAAATAAAGACCCTCATCCGTGATTTCCATGTAGGATAATTGGAACCGTCCAACAACAGTAGCCTGATAATTGATGCTCCTTCTTTTATAGCCATGTTCACGAAACTAGGATCTGCACCAACTTGCTATCAAGCTCTGAAATGGTGACCCTCTCTGGTACCAGTTGAAAAAACCATAGGGGGTAGATGTTTCACAAACTGTCCGATTTTACGTGGTCGTCTCTGGCACAAATAAAAACAAAAATTAATCAAAAGAAAAATAACAAATGACACCAGAAATTTGGTAACGTAGTTCGGCACTCCTTGCCTACATCTGCGGAGCCCTCCCCCAGATTAATACTTTCATTAAAGTACAATAGATTTATCCAAGGCTTTACTGAGCCGACATTACTCAACCCTTGACACTATCTCTTAACCTCACTTTTCGCGAAATATTTTCACTCCCAATAATACGACCGACTCATGTTAACCTTAATAGAGGATTTTTCTAAACAACTATTAATGAAAAGATAATTAATAAAAATAACTCAAGTGATCAATTAACTAAAAACAGAACAATAATACACTTGAGATAAAAGAAAAGAACAACTTCCCGAAAAGTTAAGCTCCACTGAAATAAATCTGGCAATCGTCGCAACAATAATGGGAAAGCACTCCACTAAGAGCCACTCCACAAATCTTCCTCAATTCAACCTCCAATAAATTAAATAGATATCACACACAACCTATTAATTAAACACCCAGCCAACACCTTCACCAAGTAATAATGAATTGTTTGTGCAAGAGCTGGTCGTGCACATATGAACACACCCTCAGCTATTTTTCAAAAATCCAATTCATGCATGATGCATTGTTGACGCAATCCACTAGTTTAGCATTCAGCCAAAGTCTTCACAAGGTAAAAATAACCCTTCCAATGAAAAAGCTAGATTACGCCAATGTCAACACCTTCAGCAGTGTTTTTCAAGAAAACAATCCACACACCCACACAATCAAAACACTCACGCTGCACACCCACACAATCAAAGCACTCATGCTGCACACCTACACAATCAAAGTACTCACGCTGCTCACAAGACCCAGTCGTAGGTTCTCAAAACAAAGACTGCACGTTTTGTATTTTACAGAGATCACTTAATTCCTAAGAAAAATTCCAGCAATGGTGCCGACAACAAAAGATAGAAACGCAGTTTAAGACACACACGTAAACCCTCTTCCAATTTCACACACTGCACAACTACAACCAATGTGTGTTACGTGATTCACTCAAAATCAATCCCTGCATATTTTTCTCCACTTCACCAAGGAGTCTTCCACCCATGCACAATCTCAAGATACACATCTATTCATGATAGGATTCTATAACATCTAAAACATTATCCAAAATAGCTTTTTGAATCCAAGTCAAACAAAGATATTTGATTAGCTATCACCATCCAGTTAGTCTTACAGGTCCAATTAATAATAAATATGCCAAAAAAATAAGAAGATATATACCATATATCTAACAATCCCAGTTGAGGAACTACCGTGGTTGTTTTGATTTTGCAATTTCCATTTGTTCTGAAATTCCAAAAATGACAAAATAACAGAAAAAAGACATTTTAGTTTAAAAGAATTTAAGAAATAAAAATAATATATCGCCCATTTTTATTTTTATTTTAGTTTCATGAGCACATACATTTATAAAAACTATGATTGAATTCAAGACTTTAAATTGTAATCTATAATTGCTAAGTGTTGCTGATAAAAAAGTAACTAAAGAGAAATCAGTAGTGTTAATGGCCCTTGGTGTTGTTACTAGACGTTCGTATCGTTATTAACTTCCTTGCACATCCGCACTTTATTACCATAACGTTAATAACATTCATAAATTTATTATCATTATTATAGACAAAATTTCCTTACGTTCATGTATTTTATTGCCATCTTTATTATCATCCAAACGTTCCTTATGTTCATGTTTTTTAATTGCGATCTTTATTATTACCCAAACATTCCTTACGTTCATGGTTTTTAATTGCCAGCGTTATTATTACTCAAACGTTCCTTATGTTTAGTGTATATATATGCCTATTGTCAATAGATGTTTTTGTTTTCTACAAACACTTAACAATACACGTATATCTCCTTCCATAGCAATAATACACACACATTTGAAACTTAGACCAAACACACATATCTCCTTTGGTACTGCTGTCACCTGCAACCAAATTCAAAAGAAAATACTTCCGTTAATACACTTTAATGTAGTAGTGGTAAGTGGACATCGTTCCCACGAAGAATTTTTAACGGTAAAAGTTAGCGAGTTTAAAACTAAAACAAAGTAACGAAATTGGGGGGGGAGGGGGGTTTGGTGCACATAATTTAAGAAATTAGAAATAACAAAAATAAAAAATTAACAAAAATAATTGGATCTAAAAAGTTAAGAGACAAACCTTGGTTTCGGGTCACCAATGTTATCACGCTAAAATTGATCTTCTATATAAAATTTCAATCATTAATAAACATTCATTGGAGGGTATTTTCTCTTAAGTGTAATGACTAGAAACATGTACCCTAGCATTCTTATTAAACAACTACCTAGATACGATCGTAGGTTCAATTGAATAATAGCTTTACGAATCAAGAAATCAATGAGCAAGAGAAATACATGTACGACATGCAATCAATCAAGCAAATATCTTCTTAGAATTTCCGACTCTAATGTAAAGAAGGTAATCCTACTTGCTACTTGTGATTAACGAAACTGAACGTCATATTTCATTAATCTAGCTGTAAAATGAATTAATCCCTAGTTGCGCACCTAGAAATCAATCAACTCAATTAGAAAAAGTAATTCGGAAGATAGTCAATGTTCATCAACAACATAAACTTTATCCAAAACATCTCACACATAATAGCAGATAACACGGATCCCCTCAACCAAGAAAAGGAGTTTAGCTATTCATAACGAAAGTACAAATCAAAGAAATAACAAAACAACAAGTCTCCATCCCTGGTCTTTCTTAGATATCCGAAAATACTAAAAAAAACCAAACAAAAACATAAACTAGCCTAAGGAAAATTCTGCATAAAATTGTCAAAACTATTCTAAAACAAGAGCTATCGAGAACAAAAGAAGAACAGCAGTAAAACATAAAAACTATCCCTAAACTCTGCTGACGAAAACTAGAAGAAAAGAATGCAGAAACGTAAAACTACTCCTATGGAAATCCTTTTTTGAGCTCTCTTCCCTTCTCTCTTCCATGATTTTCAGCAGATAATGTATCCCCCAATTTTTGGTGGTCAATCCCCTTGAAAGATGGCAATATAATCTTTAAAGATTGTGAAAATCTCGAATTTCAATCTTGAAAATTGATCTGTAGATTTATTTCATTCTTAGACGTGCCCACGTCTAATGACTGAATTGCTGTCAGATTTGGAATTTCGAATTTTCTTCATTTCTTTTTCATCTTTTTGATTCAATTTCATCTCTAAGGTGTTGAAAATCATCTGCAAACAATTATGAGACAATTCCATTAATTTTGAACAATAATTTCAATACATTAAAGAGAATTAAATACAAAATAAGTGCACATTGATGACTTAACATCCTTCAACAGAGAATACACACATATCTGGTTTCTTCTTGATTTTCTGCCATTTTTATTCTCGGAGATAGTTCCTACTCTACCATTTGGAGTGCACCGAAGAAGGTGAAGAAGAAGTTAACCCTGGAGTCGGTTCCCATTGTCCTACTACATCGTAGAGGGTAAATTTCTGACTTAGGGTGGTGATTTTTCATAATGCCTTGCATTTTCAAATAAGCTGTTTCGATTTAATTATTTTTTATTTTCACAACGCCACGCATTGTCAGATAAACTATGCCGATTTAATTATTTCTACTATTTTCACTAACAATATAATTCCGAAATTTTGCGTTGTTACTACTAGATGGAAAATTATTGCATTGCTACTGTTATTCGAAACATTATTGCGTTGCTACTGTGTGCTGGAAATTTTGTTGCATTGCTATTGTTGTCATATATTTATTACGTTTTTTATACTGTTTGTTGGCAATTATTTCGATTATGCTGCTGTATGTTTATTTTGGAACATTGTTCTATTCTTATTGTTGCTTGAGTATTTCATGTGAGACATGTCTGTTACCGAATTCAATATGTCATCTGCGAATGACACCAACGTAGTTTCTGCACTTATTATTTCCCACATAGATTCTACCCCTATCACCATAGCCTAGAGGATTATACCTTACCTAACTTTAGAACCTTTAGATGAGAGAAATTTTAAACAATGATTTGAGAAAATTCTATTTTACTTTCAACAATATGAAATTGATTATATACTATTTTAAGAAATTCCTAGTAATAGTACCAACCCTAAGACAACTAAGGATAACCCTACCGTTAGGAGAGTGTTGCTCAACCATGTGATAAACCCATTGTTTGATATCTAATGCAAGGAAATTCGGGATGCTTTAGAAATGAAATATAGGACGGATGATGCCAGTACTAAGAAATATGCAGTTATTAGGTAGTTCAAATATACCTTTAGTGATGATAAGCCCATTATGGACCAATTACATGAATATAAAAACCTAGTTGCTGAAATCCTTATTGAGGGTATGAACATGTGTGAGTTGTTTCAAGCTAATACCCTTATTGAGAAACTACCTACCTCATGGAATGTGTATAAAAACTAGTTGAGACATAAGAAGAAGCTTTAGGAGTTGAAAGGGCATATAAAGATTGAAGATGTCAACCGTACACAAGATAAGACCAAATCATTCACCCTTGTCCCTACTATTAAGGCTAATGTGATAGAACAAAAAAATGCAAGTAACTTCAAAAAGAATGATAGACAAAACAAGTCTTTCAACAACAACAACGAGGATTAGTTTAAGCACAAAAGGACAGATGGTGATTGTTGGTAGTGCCACAAGTCAGGCCATCCTGTTGCTCTTTGCCAAGTTAGAATCAACTATGAGAAGAAGGGTCAAGGATAAAAACCACGACAGTTCAGGAAAGGAAACCAAAAGGGATACCAATGAGGTAATCAGAAGAATTTTGATAAGCCTCAAGTTAATATACTCGAAGTTGGTGATGATGACAAGGAGATCATTACTGTTGTGGTATCCAACGTCAACCTTACTAGAAACTTAGTCAAGTGAGTCTTTTAAATAGGAGCCACAAGCCACATCTATACCAACAAGAACCTGTTCAAGGAGTTGAATGATGCTACTGATGGTGAATTTGTATACATGGGCAAATCCAGCAAAGTTCCTCTTCAAGGAGTTAGGAAGATCACTCTCAAACTCATTTCTGGAAAAGTTTTGGCTTTAGAAAATGTTTTGTTTGTGCCTGATGTTCGTAGAAACTTGATTTTAGTGCTTTACTTAACAAAGCTAGTGTTAAACTTATCTTTGATTATGATAAGCTAGTTCTTACTAAGAATAAGAATTTTGTTAGTAAACGGTTTTGTAATAGGGGCTATTTATACTTGATGTTGAAATGAATCCATCTACTTCTTCTGCTTAGATTGTTGAGTCTCTAGACCTATGACATTCTAGACTTAGGTATGTGAATGTAAGGTCAATTAAGAGGATGCAAAGCTTAAACTTATTGCCTAACTAGATCACTAATAAAATAGAAAAATGTCAAATTTGTGTTGAGGCTAAATACTCTAAGAAACCTTTAAGTCAGTAACCGAGAGAGAGTCACAATTGTTGGATTTGGTGTATACAGATTTGGGTGATTTTAAGAATAGTGTGAGTAAAGGAGGCATGAGATATTATATTACTTTTACGGATGATTGTTCTCGATTTACTAAGATTTACTTATTGAAAAATAAAAGTGATGCAGAGGAAGTGTTTATGAGATACAAAGTTGAGGTTGAGAACCAATTGGAAAGAAAAATTAAGAGATTAGGGTCTGATCGAGGTGGTGAGTATAGTACTGATTTTCTTACTGATTTTTGTGAAAAGTTGGTATTATTTATGAGCTTTCATCCCCTTATACACCTGAACAAAATGGAATAGCCGAGAGGAAAAATCAAACACTCAAGGACATGATGAATGCAATGTTGATTTCCTTAGGACTACCTGATTTTATATAGGAGGAAGCTATTCTTTCAGCTTGTTATGTTCTAAATAGAGTCCCTCATAAGAAACGAGATCAAACCCCTAATAAAATTTGGAAAAGTTATCCACTTAACTTACGTTTTTTAAAAGTGTGGGGGTGTCTTGCTAAGGTTGCTCTACCTGAACATAAGAGGAGAAAAATTGAGCCTAAGACCATTGATTCAATTTTTGTAGGATATGCCTCTAATTGTGCTGCCTATAGATTTATGGTTAAGGAAGAGAGATCTATCACTTATAGTCCAATTATAGAGTCAAGAGATGCAGTGTTCTTTGAGCATATATTTTCTATAAAAGTGAGTGTCCAAGCTCCTAGAGAATCTTTCCCTAGTTCTTCTACCAATGACGACATAGAGGAAAAGGAAATTGTTGCAGTAAGGAGAAGTAAAAGAGTTAGAGTACCCACTAGTTTGGTTCTAACTTTATTAAATCCTTTGTGGCAAAAAAACCTGAGGAGATAGATCACAGTTTTGTGGTGACTTATATTATTAAGGAAGATCCTAAAACTTACGAGGAAGCAATAAGATCAGTGGATGTTACCTTTTGGAAGGAAGCCAAAGATAATGAGTTATAGTCAATCATGTCTAATAAAACTTGGGTTTTAGTTGATCTACCTCGAGGTTGTAAGCCTTTGGAGTGTAAGTGAATTTTCAAAAAGAAATTAAGACCTGAAGAACCCATTGAGAGGTTCAAGGCAAGACTTGTGATTAAAGACTTTAAATAAAATGAAGGATTGGACTTTTGTGATACATACTCTCATGTTACTAAAATTGCATCTATAAGGATGTTGTTTGCTATTGCCTCTGCTGGAACCCCTCCCCGGGCGGGTCCCACGGGCCCGACATCCTGCGTGACATCCGGACCTGAGGCTCGCGGGGG
>JAOTAY010021137.1:0-11188 GCA_025629805.1 Erythroxylum baracoense | reverse complement strand
GGAAGTGGGCGGGGGTGGTGGAGGGAGAGAGAAGAGGATTATGAAGTTGATGATGATGATAATGATGATTATGGGGGTCTTGTCTTGGGAGATAATAAGGATGGTGAGAGGTTTGCTGACAAGCTTGGAGTTGAGAATATGAACAAATTGATTGAAGGGTTTGAAGAGATGAGTAATAGAATTCTGCCTTCGCCTATGGATGACGCCCTCTTGGATGCCCTTGATACCAATTTTAAGGTTATTACTCTTTTTTTTTTCCCGTTCTTTTGTGTCAAAAGTTGTTTTTGTCGTTGGTGGAGCTTTTTATAGCTCAATTACCGTTATGCATTTCGCTTTCTTTTTATGTTGCGACTTTACGGTGCTTGGGATATTTACAAATATCAGTTGGTTGAAGTTCAAAAGTTGTAAGCTCTTCTAGAAATGGTTTTTATTTGTTTTTTCAATTGAAATTCGTTTTTCTTGTGTTTGGTGATCTTATGTTTCTTTCTGGGCAACCTGGCTTAAAGAGCTGTTATGTATACGATGGGTATTATATTGGTTTTCCCTGATGAATTGTCTAGTTTCATCCGTAATCAGGAAAGTTTTCATGTTACTTGGAATTTATTTATATCACTGAAGACAACATTCTATACGATACTTTCGGAACTTCAATGAGTGCAGTTTCTGAATAAAATCTCTCTTTTTAACTGCAGATTGAATTTGAGCCAGAGTATTTAATGGGGGAATTTGATCAAAACCCAGATATTGACGAGAAGAAAGAGATAATGCCTATTCGCTCCGTGCTGGAGAAAGTTAAACCGTTCATGATGCGTTATGAAGGGATTCAAAGTCAAGGAGAATGGGAGGTAAGTCAGTTACCTTTACGACTTAAAAATGGAATTTCTAGGTACCTGAAATGTCTATTTATTTGTCCCTAAGTGTTTCTTTAGCAATTTTTATTTTAAATTGCTCGGTATTTTTTCCATTAGTAGGTTCTCAGTATTTCAAATGTCTTTTTGTGTTAATGCCTATATGCTTTATTGAATACTTTTATTTCATATCTGCTTGGCCCTTTTTATCATCAGGAGGTTGTTGAAGAAGTAATGAAGAATGCGCCATTACTGAAGGAAATTGTGGATTACTACAGTGGACCTGATAGGATAACTGCAAAGTTGCAACAAGACGAGTTGGAAAGAGTAGCTAAAACTATTCCTGCTAGTGCACCTTCTTCTGTAAAGAAATTTACTGATCATGCAGTTCTATCTCTGCAGGTTAATTTTCTAATTTTAATTCCAGTTTATGGTTCATTTCATCAGAGTTTTCTAACAATACACATACAAAACCTGTAATAGAATGAAGGACTAATGTTTTTAGTTTTAGTGAACGGACATAACTTATAAGTATCTGAAATATATAAGATTCAACCACAAAAAAGGTGGTGTTTAAAATGGACTTAGTTTTAATGAACAGACATAACTTCTTTATAACTATCTGAAATATATAAGATTCAACCACAGAAAGGTGATGCTTGAAATGGACTTGTTGCAAATGTCCCATTTAACGTGTACTTGTATACCGTATTTATGTTAAGATTTTGTAAATTTAAACATTCTTGCTATTTTATAACCTGTTTTGCTTAAATTCTTTCCTTAGCGACTATAGTTGGATGATTGAATGACTTTCTGCAAAACCTTGCAATGGTTTCTGGACTTGATATTTTTCTTAAAATACCCAACCAATTTATCTTAAGAAGCCAAGTTTTGAGCTGTCAGACCTTGAATGCTGTAATAGCTTCATGTAACAAGCTCTTTGGTTCTGAGGGCACCTGATTTCCTTGAGTGTTGACTGTATGATTGGTGTGGATGATCAGGTAATTGGCTTTACTTTAGTTGCTTGCCAGTTTGTATAGACTTTGTACCAAGTTCAGAGCAAGTCAAGATCAAGTTTATATATTTTAGGTGTAATGTTATAACGAGAATGTTTATACTTGGACCATATTTTGTACCAAGTTTAGAGCAATCAAGATCAAGTTTATATAGTTTAGGTGTAATGTTATAACGAGAATGTTTGTACTTCGACCATCTCCAAAAGCTGTAGCTAAATCAGTTTGCTGCCTTTCCCTGTAGCACTTTGTTATGTTTGTACTTAGACCATCTCCAGAAGCTGTAGCTAAATCAGTTTGCAGCCTTTCCCATTGTGGAACTAGTAGTGAGCTCGAACTTTGTTTATGAAGCTTTGTTACGAGTCCCATATCGGGGAGGCGTGGTTCTAGAACAGGCCTTATAAGACCTTGGGCTTGAAGGGACCCTCCCTTCAAGCTAGCTTTTGGGGTGTGGTTCTCCCAAGGTGACTTATACTTGTAACAAGCTTCTTCAGCTTATTACAAGCTTTATTAAATATGTGAAGTTTCAAACAGAACAAACTTTGCTTGAATGGAATGCTGCTTCAGCTTTATGTAACAATATAAATTGGTGGACTAATATGGTTATGAACAGAGATATATAACACAAGTTTTATTTCTCAATGAAGGTACATTCAGCATTTATCTTTTAACTTTCAATGTTGCTTAAAAGTCTTTAAGAGAACTAGATAAATTTGAAGGTTAGAACAACCATCATTACATAGTTATCATTTTCATTAGTTCTTTTCGATATAAATGAGATTTAGTTACATTCTGTATATTAATAATAAAAAAATTGGTATGTTATTGTATATCATTCCTTTTTATATTTTAATTATAATTTAATTGTTGAGTTCTAAACTTAAATTGAATCCTTGACTATTGGTCTTTTTAATAAATATTGTTTTTTGGAAGTTAAGTAATACATTCAATCAAAAAGGTGGAAATTACAAAGGATCCCTTTGTTTGATGTATAGATCTTTTAGTAATTTGAACTTGTACAGGAAAGTCAGAATTAATGTATGATACGGATAAATGCTTATTCATGTGATAGGAAAAACTTTAAATGGTTCAATGTTGACTTCATATAAATAAGGGTTGTTTTGCAAATGGATATTAAGGTTAAGGATTAACTTATAAATTGTAAACACTAGGTAAGTAATAAGCAATCTGTGACATGTTTTAATTTATCGGTATTCTTATATTAATTATTACCCAAACTATTATTGCCATATGTTTGCATATTGTGAAAGATGATACTATTTTATACCAACTCCTGGCGCTAATCCTGCTTTCTTGTCTGATTATCACTGAGATAGGCTCTTTTTATTTTTTATTTTTTTGGGAACTATGATGACAGAGTTATGTCCTGGTCGGAGATGTTTGTATGTTCACTGTGTGCCAATAACCCGGCTTGTTGCTGGGCATCATGGTTTGGGATCATTAATACCTTTTGATTGTTCATTGTGTGAGTTAGGGAGATCATCGAAAAATGATGGAAGAATTTACCGTTGAGGGTGCGATTATTTCTCCTTAGGCCTGAATCATTGCAGAACTTGAGTTTGTCACTGTGAGATAATCACGTTATAATTTGTCTTATCAAACTTGGTAAAGATATTGCAAGGTGTGACTAAATGAATCATTGCAGAACTTGAGTTTGTCACTGCGATAATCACGTAATAAAGTTGTCTTATCAAACTTGGTAAAGATATTGCAAGGTGTGACTAAATGAATCATCGCAGAACTTGAGTTTGTCACTGTGAGATAGTCACATGGTAAGATATTGCAAGGTGTGACCAAAGTCTCCATTTTCTTGTTCAAAAAGGCAGTGGAAACTATTTGTTGTAAATGATTATTCACATTTTATTTTCTATCTTTTTGTTATTTATGTTTGTTGACATGGTTTGTTACCCTGTTGCTACCTAATTTTCAAGTAATTAATCTTCTTATCATGGATCGAAGATGTATGATTAATTTTTATCCTTAAAATTCCCGTAACTCTTGACAATTCTATGCTTTTTTTAGTGTTCTATTGTGTTGTCTTCTTTTTTTGATTCTTTTAGTGCATGAACATAGAACTCAGAAGGGACTCTTACAAATTCTTCAATGCAGAGCAACCCTGGATGGGGATTTGACAAGAAGTGCCAATTCATGAAGAAACTAGTGAAGGAGGTTAATCAACTCTATAAATGAAGAACAGGCTTATATTTGTAGATGGTATTTTGTTTCAGAACTTTCTATGCCTGAACCTTGACATGAGGTAATCAAATCGTCTTGAGGGTTCATCATATTTGTAAATTCATATTTGTAAACTTTTTAGTTCGCACTTTAGATTTTCGCTTTGATACAGGTTTTGATGGTGCAGTCACCCTTGTAATAATGTATCTACTACCATTCATTTTACTGCAATTCTAATATCATTCAAGCTTCTATTGGACTGCAAATTATCATGTCTGAAATTGATCATGTTTTTTTTGGAAAATAGTGTCTAAAGAAATCCTTTGTTTTTTTTGAAGAATAGTGTCTAAAGAAATTTATGAAGGAATGCATGTGGTAAATAGATAGAAAGGGTGTGCCAATTGTCCATATCTCTTCTTTCCGTTGCACTGATTAAGTAAAGTCAAATGAACTGATTTACTCATTTTGCAGTTAAGCTGTCAGACGTACAAGTAAATCTACTGTGGTTTGAGCCGGTTAAATTTGTTTAACTGATGAACCGAGTTCATAGTGTATTTTAAGGAAATGTTTTTGATAATTTATGTTATTTCCCGACAGAGTCATTATATTTGAATGTACAAGTTTAAGCGAGAATTATACTTAAAACGTGAGCAGCTATGTGAGAATCTTTTTGTCTTAGTTTGTATATTTGTAGTAAAATAACTTTTGCATCATCGAACATGATTTTATTAAGCTTTTTTATTTGAAAAATAAGTGATTTGTTATATGAAATTGAATTATATGCATTTAAAATTATATTATATCTTTTTATTTATTTGTAATAAGATTACGACAAAAATAATTTTATGTCAAAATGCTTTGTAGGTATATTTTATTCATTTGAGTCATATTTGTTTGTTTTGGTTATCATCTTTAGGAAAGTGGTGTTATTTATTTATCATATAATTTTTGTATTATATTTCTTTAGTTATTTATTTATTTTACTTAAAATGATGTAATATTAAAATTCTTATGGGCCTCTGTTCCTGTATTGGTAAATCTTAAATCTCAATATGATGTTATTTTAGAGTTATAAATGAATGAAAAAATTAGCATTAACAGAAGAACTAATGAAATTTCTTAGGAAGAGAAGTTTTAATACCATATCCATATCAGAATTCTAAGAAATCCCATATTTATGCCCACATCTATTTATTCATTCTAGGCAACAGTATCTTATGTGTATTGAAATTAGTTTGAGATGGAACCACAATTTAAAAGAGTTGATTTCTTTCCATTTACTTGTTTTGAGGAAATCCCAATCAAAAGAAGCAAAAGCTTGAAGAAGTATTTTCGGACACAAATCACTTTACATACGAGGATAACTCTAATGTTATTCTTTAAAGCTTTAATTATGAAATTGAATGAAACATTTAACATAAAAAATATACATTGGGTTTTACAGGTAAAATTGTCAAATACTATTAAAAGGTTGAATGGAACAAAAATTATAAACTTTTATGGTAGTGATTATGTAAATGTCACGAGTCTTATGTTCATATATTAAATTTGTTACATGATAATAATATATTTGGTTCTCCTATTATATTGTATTTTTTAATTGATGGCTTATATTTAAATTGAGGACATGTCATTAATGTGATATATATTTTAAACGGAAAATAATGCTAAAAGAAAACCGTTAAGGCAAAGGCATTTGTTGTTCTTATAATATAGTTTAGTGTGTGTGTGGATATCTCATAAAGACTATAATTACTGTTCCTAACCATCTTTCAATTTTTCAATATAGTAAAATGGATGACATATTTTAAAAATAACAAGTAAAGAATAATAAACGAAAGCAATAGGTGAGAATAAGATAACTAGTTGATAATGAAGATCTAGATATAGAATCCTCCGGTAACCTTTCCTAAAATAAAAATATCTAAAGAAGCATTAATTTGTTTATAATTTAGAAGATTTATATGGCCTCAATTTTAGGATTTTAAGCAACTCTCATTATTTATTTCATGATTTATATGACATAATGATTTCTCAATGCTGATGTATGAAATTCTCGCTATTTCAACTCAACATAATAAGGACTCATGAATAATTCTACAAAAAAAAAAGGATCTTTCATTAAATCAAAGAAACAATTCAAAATAATAGGCTTTATAGTTCATCCCACCTGAATATATGCCAATTTAGTTTATAAAAAGACAAAGAAAACCATCAATAAAAAATAAATAAAACAAGATAAAATATAACATTCTTATAGATCTTAAAGCTTATTGCATATTAGTTGAATCTTAATGCAATCTTGACCTTGTGTCCAAGATTGCTTCATTCTTGTCCTAAAATGCTTCTTTTAATGTACTATCTCTACATTGGAATCCTCTCGTCATCCAATCATCATCACTTTAATTCTTTGTGTCTCTCTCCTTTTCATCTTAAGAAAATCCTAAAATTTTTACTAACATAGATCCAATATAGATCCATGGATCCAACATGGATCTATATTGGTCCCATATTCTTCATAGCCAATAAAAACCCTAATTTACATAGAGATCATTGCCAATATGGATCACTATCTCTGGCTCGTTTTGCACCCGTATTATCTATGTACATCCTTTATTATGCATTCGAGAGTTCACCTTAGGAACATAAGTCTAAAGGCTATGGACATGGGTATGAGTTTAGGACATGTGTAGGTCATGTTCCTTTATGTGCCAAGTTATCGAAGAAGCTAAAGGCTCTAATAACCTACATTGTAACACATCACTCTTATAGAGCATATGCCCGAACGTAACGCTGGTATTCGAGAATATACGCTACGAGGATGGCATGTTAAGACGATTGAAAATACTTATTGCAAAATTTTCACACGTTAAACACATCTTAAACAACTCATATTTCATTTAGGCCCATTTCATTACAAACTTATTCAGTCGAAAAAGTCATTACATTTTAGAATTCACTTATACAATGTACATCAAATGCGGAATACAATGTTTAACACAAAATTGACTGAAGATATATGCAGGTGCAAACTGATTCTGACCATTAGCTCATGCTCATATGCAATGCCTTTACTCCAATTTGTCTAACTGGATATCTCTTCTGAACTTGAAAAGTCACGTTGCAATTTTTGATGAGTTTTGCGAACTCAGTGAGCGAACCATCTCACTCAAGTCAAATACACAAATATCACATATCCAACCAATTTCACAACATTTTCCATCTCAAAAAGACATAATGAATGTTACACATTTCACATACATCACATTTCATATATATTCTTTTAGAACATGTATGACCCAATCTATCACATTATCATGTCACATCACAATTTTAGAAAATGTTTCATAATCATAACTATACAAATACATATGCATATGAGACTTTAGATTTGTTATTATTTGTTGTGATCGAGCATCTTTCAGATATAGATATAGCTGCTAGCCTATTGAGCTCAGTTAGATACAAAAATTATGGAGCAAAGCTCTACGTGCAGAATTCTAAGCTTAAAGCTCTTTCAGGCAGGCTACTATAATTACAACGCCTTTATCTGAACATGCATTTCATGTAATACATCAAATCACAGAATATGCTATGAATAGCATTTATTTATGATGCACAGATAGAATTTTAGATTGACCAGACCTCAGTCTGACATTCAACTTTCGTTGAATATTCATAAATCATTCAGAATCATATATTCATATGCAATCAGAACACTTCCAATACATTCCCAAATATCAATCTCCTAGGACTATTAATGTCCAAAATTCACATTCAGATCATAAACAATTCAATAATTGGAAGTTAAATAGAAAAAATCAATCTTAGGAATATCATCTAGGTTGACTCACAGTATGCTCCCGTATACGTTATTGCCTGGATGGTCCGGCAATGTCGAAATGATGGCGTACATCTTGAGTGTCTAGTGC
The DNA here is from genome assembly GCA_025629805.1 of Erythroxylum baracoense. Taxonomy (NCBI): domain Eukaryota; kingdom Viridiplantae; phylum Streptophyta; class Magnoliopsida; order Malpighiales; family Erythroxylaceae; genus Erythroxylum; species Erythroxylum baracoense. The sequence continues at coordinate 3,199 of JAOTAY010021137.1, read as the reverse complement.
AATGTTTAGTGCGTGCTCAGTGACTATCTCGGGTATGTTTCCTTAATCAATATTCATAATCATTCACATATTGCCACTTGGATATGTCTTGTTTGCATTTAGGTTAATACCTTAAGTAGACTTGATCATGCTCAATTCATTAACCACACATTTATTAACTCTTTTCTAGCATTACAAATATTTCACATAATTCCCAATTCTCATTCATTCATTCATAATACAATATCCATAACCTTTGGAATACATTTGCTTTCATATGAACATTTCATTCCTTTCCTTCATTCCAAACTTAGATGCATTGCTATCAAACATTCTTTTCCTTAAAGTATAACATCAAAGATCAATCAAAACTTATCACACATTTAACCAAGTTTTCTAAAATCCAATTATGATCATTTCAAGCCCCAATTAAGTCCAAAAGCATCATAGTTAAGTACCTTATCCTTAATTGGTTCAACTATTGTACAAATCAAAACATTACCATATAAAAAAACTGCACACGATAGTAGGGTACCTCCCTATGATTGTGACAGAAGCTATTGCATCTGTCCACATCCTTTTCTTGCAAATTTTCTGGATTTTCTCAGAACAAGTTTCGGGTCAGCTTTGTATGGCCATTCTGACATAGAAACTTAGGTTTCTAGGTTATAAGTTCTTCTAAAAAATGTTTCTATATTTCTTAAGTTTCTAACGAACTAAAGTTCATACAATTTGGTTCATTATTCCTGGAGTTATACCCAAAATACTATAGATTAATCTCAAACAGAGACAACACTCAGTACTCAAATTCAAGCCAAATTTCACACCCTTAAGGACATAAATAAAATTTGATTCCTTCATGAAAATTGTATCCATATGTCTCTAGTTAGTATGAGTTAAAAATAATCCCATTTGGATATCTACAGATTAAGATATGGCTAAAATACAGATGCTTATTTAGTGGAAACACTCCAGATAACATATTGCGGCATACTTCATCATCAACCTTACAAGCAATTCATTCCAATTCAAGCATCATTCTCATACCATTTAACATGCCTTAAATCTAAGATTGTTACTTACCTATTAAACTTCCAATTGAACGAAAAACTTTAGTAAACCAAGTCTCCAATCATGCAAGATTAATCAAGAATCTAAGTGAAAATAGATTTGTTTTTAGACAGCAATACGAAGACCACTTTCAGCTGATTCCTTAGCTAATTTGTGAAGGGTTAACATGTAAATTTTGTGTAACAATTTGGACTAGGTTTCAGGCAGGTTACATAAAAAAAGGAAGAGCAATTTTGGTGGAGAAAGAAGAGTGAACGCAGCTGCAGAAACTTTGCTTAGTCAAGTTACTAGGTGTCAACTTCTAAGCTCAACATTTGTTCTGAGGCATGTATTACATTTGCTTAATCAAAATGCTGCCACTAATCTACTCCATAAATTGCAATTTGTCATTAAATGATTAGTCCACATGTCAATTACAAATTGCTTCACTTGTCGCATAATAATTGGTCCATTTGTCACATATTACTAGTCCATTTGTCACAAATTTAACTATATCACATGTCACTCAATTTTAGGCTTAATCATCCTAATTTTTCATGTCTCAATTAGTCTTGACACTTGGCATTTTTTCAGGACTAAATTTACATGTTAATTTATCAATCTCCCAATTATGACAATCAATTCCAAGTTGCTAATTATAATCCATCAATTCTTGTCTTTGGTAAAACAAAGCACAAGACATTGGAAAAGCATATTTATATCTCATATCACATTCAATTTCATACCCCAGAATATGTCAATTGAGAGTAATTTGTCTAATATACAATTTATGTTTGTATGCTCATATTATGCCTTTGAATACACTTATGAACTCATGTCATAAATGTACCAATTTCATGCTATATGCTGACACTCATAGGAGTCATTAGTCTAATTCTTTAAATCTCTCAATCATTTGTAAGACAGGATGCTATATACATGGGGTTTAATAAAGTTCCATAATGGTTATCATGTTTCATAATATGGGTCCATGTTTGACCTTGCCTTCTTCACTTAACATGTTTCTCTAAGAATTAGAATGCTCTAATAGGCTATATAAGCCTAAATATGATCTCATCTTGATATGCGTTCTAAACATGAGAACATGTTCAACCTATGTTTCTTTTTGCCAAAACTTCTCCAATTTGATTTCAACTTGCCCTAATCCATTCCTTCTTTATTCTAGAGCTAAAATAAGCCTGTAAAACAAAATATAATATGTAATATGTACCAAATCCTACAAAAATCATCCAAATATAAGCCAAATACTCAAAAATCATGCTAAAAACATATCCTAACTATCACTTATCAAATTCTCGCATGGTTAAACATTTGCTTATCCTCTAGCAAGCCAACTTTGTTATTCTTAACATAAGTAGGTAGCAATTCTAAGAAAAATTTAACAAATCAATCATATCAATCAACTCAACAATAACAACAACAATAACAACAATAACACTCAATAAGAGTCCTACTGAAATGTTGGGTCTAAAGAGGTCCAATAGTACAACTTTACCCCTAAATGATAGAAAGACTATTTTTGATAATCATATCAATCAAAATTCTCCATTATTTATTCAATTGAAAAGTTCATCAAATTGCTAGGAATTTAGCTACTTGCACAAAATCATAAATCAATCCAATTCACTCTTTAATCCTTTAAACTTTAACTCAATTAACAACATTCAACCTAATGAATAAAATGAGAATATATGAGACAAATGCATTAACTTTTAATATTTTTAAACTAATTTTTAAAGAATGGTAAAAATACTAATTTAAATCAACGAAAGAGCATTTTGAGACTTGTTTGAAAGGTTGCCTAACCTTTTGACATGAGAGTAAACACTTTGTTATGTATACTTCTAGTTACTTAATTAGGTCACCATTTCAAATGACTACTAGCATCAATCTTTAAATTCTTCCTTTTCACTTAAATCAAAGCTAGTAAAGTGATTTTATTTAATGCTTACTAATTCAAACAAAATAATTTTTAATTTTTTCTTTTTTATTTGAGATAATGAAAATGCTTAAAAACAATTTACTTTTGACTCTATTTGTAACATCCCGTTTCCAGAGAACGGGTCGGACCCAAGAAACGGGTCCAGGTGTGGTAAATTACCACATCTCATGCTCATGCAGTAGTGAATAGTGAGATATGTGTATATAA
>JAOTAY010021136.1:0-11188 GCA_025629805.1 Erythroxylum baracoense | reverse complement strand
CAATCTTCCATCTTCAAAGTTCTAACATTAACATTTGCTTGGATGTTATCATTTGGAGACTTCTTAGGATGATAATTAGTTATCTTTGAGCTCAACTATTCTAATGAGTTAGTTCTTGTGATGATTTCTGGTTAAGGGAAGAATTCACCAAGTCTCAATGTTATCTGTTAATGTTTCATACTGCTATCATGATAAGCCAGAGCTGTCATGAACTTTCGTTTAATTAGACAAAAGTAATTTGGGAAATTTAAATTGGGAATTTGTTTAGGCCTTTTTCTTGAGAACGAGATTTAATCTCAAATAGATGGAGCAGATTTTTGATGTAGCATCTCAATTTCACTTTGGTCTTTTGCAGCACTATTGTAATGAAAACAGCAGGATGTGTTGAAACGCAATTCCCTTTTAGTATGCGTAGTGTTTAAAGATCGCTCAATAATCTGTAAGTTCAGTTGGCATATCGACACCTGCTTTGTGATCAAAGTTTAGCAGCTTCAACCCTTAAATGCTCAACACAATTAATCCAATTGTTCATTGCTTCCATGGCTTGCCTCCATCAGAACTTTAAAAATTGAATCAATTTTGAAGGAAACAGTACTTTTGGTAGCTAGCTTGCCTCCTTTCTTCATAAAATGTTAATATTGGAGTCCTTGTCCCATTCAAATGTTCTACCAGCATCCAAAGAATTAAACCAAAATTAGTAATCTTCTTTTAAGTATTATATAGTTTATTTACGAAGAATGGAAATTAATTTTAAAATTCTATAACTATGTTAGTTATTTAATGGAGAAACGACTGACTGAATTAAATAGTAGTCTTAATTTTTTAACTAAAAAATTACTATTGTAAAAAATTCTTATACTTTAACTTGGTTACAACAATAAATAATTAATAAACTATTATGTTTTCACATTTTCCAATTGTTTGACAATTGATAAATCTCTTTTCTGACAACTTGCATTAGGTTGAAGTGCTTTATAAGAGAAAGCTACAACAAGTCCCTTCATTTTTTGTTCCTAGTTCTCTTCAAATATTATGTGGTGATTTGTCAATAATGTATAATAAAATGAATGATTTGCTAGAATTTGCTATTTATATGATAAGTTTTTAAGCCTTATCTTTTAGAATGACTAACTTGTGATCAAGCTTTTAAATTCAGAAACTATATATGTTGAAAAATGCCTGTTGATTTCTAGACTCTTTTTTTTTTTTAATTAAAAAATTAGATTGATAGATAGGAGATGAAGAACAACGTTGGGAGAAATAAGTCTCCTACAACAATACAACAAAACAACAACACAGTACTTCATACAAACTAAATCAATTTGAATAACATCAAAATTAAGACAAGTGCTTCCAAATTAGGGCTAAGAGAACAGAGATAATTTAGAGGCTTCCCATGTCGCTTCCATCATCATATTGACAATATGATAACCCAACTCCTTAAGAAAGGCAGTATTTGTTCACAAAACAAGTCAACTAAACACATCATTTATACTTCACCGCCATAGGAATATTAGGCTGGACGTTGCGTGCCAAGATACAATTTCTTGTTTAAAAGGGTCATTTAATCCCCTATTGTTGATATTTGAGATTTTTCTTTATCCTCTTGCCTAATTTCCTCTTTTTAGTTTTTACCTGCACATAGAAATCTCCTGGAATATCAGGGATTCGATCTGCAGCTGATGGAGAATCACAATCCTCTACTGTCATATGTAGATTACTTTCTCGAGGGGAACCTATTTTCTGTTCTTCATTTTGAGAGATGATATTCCTAGTCCCCCTACTTGGCACTCCGTAATCACTGGAGTTTACCATTATTGTATGTTCTTCATTCTCCAACCTAGCCTTAGAATTCTCATTTTGCCTACTAGTTGCTAATGGAGTCAACATGTTAGCTCAATCCATCTGACAATGCTCCTAATATGGCGAGGTGGAGTGTTGCACTTCATTTTCCATACCCTTGGGAGATGTGTGTCCAGATGCTATATTAGCCTTCCCATCCTCAATATCTGGGATATCAATTGGTGAGTTATCATTAGCATCAATTTGTACACTCACAACCTCATCATTTTCTATTGTAGAATAATCAACTCCCAACAATTCATCCTGCCATCCAGTTTTAAAAAGTTTTCCTGTAGGAACTCATTTATTGATTGAATTATGAGGCTTCCAGAGATATGTCACCTTAATTTCAGAATTTTCAATCTCCCTTGTTTCACTTAACTTAAGTATTGGTAAACAATCAGGTAATATGACATTTTTTTTGACCTCCACACGGATTTTTGCATACCTAATTTACTCCATTCTAGTTGTTTGAGCATCCATAAAAAGAGATTTTCCTAAAGAGCTTGCTTAAAAGCTCAATCCTTTAATTGTCCAAAAATTCTAGTGGAAAATTATGGAATTGCACCCACATAGGAAAAAATTCTACACATTCCCTATAAAAAACTATCCCAGGTTTTCACTTCTGAATAAACATGGGTTGGCCCCCTATATGCGAAGGTCCCATTTCCAGTATTTCATTTAAATTACTATCAACAGTAAATTTAAACAGAATAGTGTCATCTTCCATGAGTAAAGTTTTTTTCCAAACCTTTCTTACCCCATCGAACGGTGGCCCAGGCATTGATGATTAGAAATGCGGGCCTCTTACTTTAGAAGGATCCAATCAAGGCAGTAGACCAAGTCCTCGCTCCAGCTTGCAGTAATTCAATCGATGGACTGACAACTCCATCCTTCAAAGCGTCTGGGTAGTATTTTAGATGTGTCTTAAGCTGATGCATGTGAATTTACTTTGTCTAGACATCAATCTTGGGGGAGGGGTTCTGGGAATCTGAAGGTATTGAGTTTACCTTCTTTAGAGATGCATACTTTTGACTAACCTCTCATGTGAGCACAGGGAAATCTTCCATGGATAGGGTGAAGGTGCCCTATCCACTGCTGTGAAGTTCTTGTTATGTCCCTCCTTCCTCTCGCAGATTCACCTCACACTGTTAGCCTCACATTGTAGCTCCTCCATCTTATGCCTTTCCCATATTGGGATATCCTAGAGAACAACCTAAATCTCCCAGAGAGCAAGCGACCGATCGCAAGTCGCGCAAAAGCAGATGCGCCACCCAAATCTGAAGAGTAGCTACGATCCATTCAGGTGCGAGAGTGGCGCTTGCGAGAGTTGCGCGAGAGGGTTTCTCCTGGTCAAACTTCTCTTTTCTTTGTTGATGGCGTTTAAAAGAATTGATCTTACATATCATTAAGCTTCATTTCTAGACTCTTATATCTTTATTTAAGACAACTATTTAACTTCTAAACCCTTCTATCCTTATCTAAAACAACCTTTGAGTTGGTTTATCTTCCCTTAAAATCCTCTCCCATATTTTAAGAACAACTCACCAACAAATCAAGTTTCAGTTACGATTTAGACTCCAAAAGATAAGGTTTTGTGGTTCTATTTATGGGGATTAAAAAGGATGAACAGATACATGAAAAGAAAAATTCTCTCTTCTCTTCTTCTTCTTTATTCTTCACCTACTCTAGGTGATTATTGTTTTACTGCTCCAAGCTTCCGCCACAAGTTTATGTGTTCAAGGTTGGTTGTGTTAACCTTGGGGAGCAAACAACTTTGTCGATTGCAACTGAGTCGTGCAGGAATTTGCTTTCAAGGCAGTGGCTCGTCCATAGCAAAGCTTTGGTTGATAATTTTATGTTCTTTATCTATTTATTTTCCAACATTTTGAAAGCAAATCCAAATCTATGGCTATTTCTCTAAACAAAGCTCTTCCTGATATCTCCAGTTTTGAACCCCTTGATGGAATCAAGTGTAGGCGATGGTCACAAAAACTTCTGATTCTTTTCGAACAACTTGAAGTTGATTATATATTGTTCATGGATGTTCCATTTGATGAACCTAAAACCTCTCAACCATATGTTATTTTTTTTACTACCCTCTTTGTTCAACCTCCTACTACTCTCTCCACACCTATTACTGAAAAAGTCAAAAAGTCAGATGACGGATTTAGAAAGAAGTTTGATAAAGACAACAAAACTATGAGAGGTCACTTGCTGAATCACGTGTCGAACTCATTGTTTGATTTGTTTGTGAACCACAAATATGCTAAGCTGATTTGGGACACTTTAGAAAAACTTTATGTAGGCGATGATGCTGGAAAGAAAAAACATGCAGTATGAAAATGGTTGCAATTTCAAATGGTTGATGACAAACCTATGATGGACCAAGTTCATGAGTACGAGAATTTGGTGACTAATGTACTATATGAAGGAATGAAAATGTGTGAGATGCTGCAGACAAATGTGCTTGACACTAGATCTTCAAAACACTTATGTGCTAATAAGGAGTTGTTCCACAATCCTAAAGATGCTGCAGATGGTGAACATGTCTACATAGGAAACACCATAACTACTGGAGTGCTTAGAAAAGGGAAGATTTTCCTTAAACTCGCTTCTGGGAAAACTTTAGCTTTAAATGATGTTTTGTATATGCATTCATTGCGTAGAAATTTAGTTTATGGTAGTTTGTTGAATAAGGTTGGATTGAAAATTGTTATCGAGGCTAACAAGGTACCAAAAATAGGAAATTTGTAGGGAAGGGGTACTTAGCTGATGGGTTATTTGATTTGAACAATGTTTTTACTGCTCTTAATAAAAGTTCTTCTGCTACTTTTGCTTATATTGCTGAATCTATTAATTTATGGCACGGAAGGCTAGGATATGTCAATATTGCTTCAATTAAAAGACTAAAAAACATGCGTCTCATTAATTTTAAGATGATGAAAATTGTTCTAGATGTTCTATTTTTGTAGAAGAAAAATATAAAAAAAATATACTAAAAAGAACATTTTAAACCTGTTATAGCAAGAAGTATTGAGTTGCTAGAATAATGCATTCAGATCTAGCTGACTTTAAGAACACAAATAGTAAGGGTGGTAAAAGTATTATATTACCTTTGTTGATGACTTTTCTAGGTATACTAAGGTGTACTTGTTGATACCAAAAGATAAGGTTGTAGATACGTTTTTGAAATATAAAAAGAAGTGAAAAATCATATCGATAAGAAAATAAAAAGGCTTGGAACTAACAGGGGTGGAGACTATAGTACCAAATTCCTTAAAGAATTCTGTGAATTAAATGGCATAATATAGGAAATTAGTGCCCTTTATACTCCACAAAAAAGCGACATAGTTGAAAGGAAAAATAAGACATTAAAAGAAATGATGAATGCCATGTTGCTAAGTTCTAGTTTGACTGATAATATATGGGGAGAGGTTATTTTATCTGCATACTATATACTTGACGAGGTTCCTCACAAAAAGTTCGATAAAACTCCTTATAAATTATGGGAAGGGTTTGCTCCTAATCTTAAATATTTAAAAGTGTGGGGGTGTTTAGCTAAAGTTAGCTTCCCGGAATTTAGAAAAACTAATATTGGAACTAAGACATTTGATTATGTTTTTGTTGGCTATGCTCAAACTAATGCAGCATATAGATTTATTGGGTGACAATTCTATTTGTGAATCTAGATATGCAGAGTTTTTGAACATATCTTTCTTTTAAAGAGAAAAGATGATATCATTTTTTCTGGTGCTACTAATAAAGCTATTGTGCCCTTCTCTTTAACTTATACTCTTAATGAGCATGAAAATGAACCTAGAAGGAGTAAGAGGCCATGGATAGAAAATATCCTTGGACTAGATTTTATTTCAGATTTTATTTCTTCTTCTTTAATTGAAATTTATGATTATAATAGATTTAATGAAGACATTTTTTCAGTCTTTTTAATAGAGGAAGATCTAAAAACATATGAAGAAATTGTCACATCTATAGATGCTAGTTTTTGGAAAGAAGTCATTAAAAGTGAACTTGACTCTTTAATTATAAATCATACTTGGGAGTTAGTTGATTTACCCAAAGGATGTAAACCTATTAAATGTAAACGGATTTTTAAAAGAAAAATGAGACCTTATGGATCTATAGAAAAATTTAAGTCCAAATTAGTGGTTATAGGTTACACCCAAAAGAAAGACACTGACTATTTTGATAATTACTCTCCGGTGACTAAAATTACTGCTGTTAGAACTCTAGTTGTGCTTGGTAGTATCTATGATCTTGTAGTATACCAGATGAACATAAAAAGCGACATTCCTTAATGGAATTTAGAAGAAGAAATATATATGGAACAACTTGAGGGTTTTGTATCTTCTAGATAGGAGAACAAGATATGTAAGCCCAAAATGTCTCTTTATGGTCTAAAACAAGCTCCTAAACAATGGTAGAAAAAGTATGATAAAACTTTAACAGGCAATGGTTATATTGTGAATGGGTTTAGATTGTGTACTTATATGCGTTTCTGTTGATCATATGCTAATCTTTGGTATTACATGAATGTAGTTAATGAAACTAAGATTTTTTTATCTTCTAAATTTGATATGAGAGATTTAGGAGGCTGATGTGATTCTTAGTATCAAAATAAGAAAAAAACTGAAAATGGCTTTCCCTTGCGATAAATCTCATTATATTGAGAAAATGTTAAAGAAATTCAATTGTTTTGATGTTGTACCTTTCAGAACACCATATGAGCCAAGCATATTTCTTAAGAAGAATAATGTCCTAGTATTTCACAAATTGAGTATACTAAAATCATAGGAAGTGTTATGTTCCTCATAAATTACACTAGGCATGACATACCCTGTGCAGTTAGTGGATTGAGTCGTTATACTCATAATCCAAGTAATAACCATTGGAATGCACTTTAAAGATTACTTAAATATCTGAAAGGTACTGTGAATTGGTGTTTACATTTTTGTAAATTTCCAACAATATTAGAAGGTTTTTGTAATGCTAATTAGGTAATTGATAATAATGAAGTTAGTTCTATAAGTGGCTATGTCTTTATTTTGGATGGAGGTTCTACATCATGGAAATCATCAAAACAAAAATGTAGAACACACTCCACCATGGAATCTAAATTCATTGCTCTTGAGCTGGTAGGTCAAGAAGTTGAATGATTGAGGAACCTGTTGACAAATGTGCCATTGTGGGGGTAGATACTCAGTACCTATTTCCATACAATGTGACTCATGAGCGACAATCGGGGTAGCTAAAAATTATGTTTATAATGGCAAAAGGAGACATATTTGCATTAGACATAGTGTCGTTAAATAATTATTGAAGAATGGAGCAATTTCTTTGGAGTATTTTATATCCAAAAAGAATTTGGCATATCCTCTTACAAAAGGGTTAACAAGGAGAGTTATTCTTGAATCATCTAAAGGAATGAGACTTAAACCTATAGATCAATGTATAAGGTTTGATGAATAATTTTTGGTTGTTAGAAATGTGATGGTTCTATAGCCCAGTGTTGGGTGGTTCTATTTTGAATGGACTTGACGGATTATCATTATGTATATATTTGTTATAGATTCATAACCAATATGGTGGTTCTATTTTGAATGGACTTGATGAATATCAATTGGTAGAGGTTAGATTGTAAGGTCTTCAATAGTTTCATAGCCCTTTGATTGAGTGGTTTAACATGATTAGACTTGATGAAGCCACCTACTTGGGTGCGAATGTATGATCGCCTTCTATGAAAGACTTGGATTATCTTTCTATATAGTATTGTGATATGTTATTTGTTACATTATTAATCCATATTATTGAACAATACATTTTGTATATAATATATTGATATATTTTGTTGTTGATTTATTATACAAATAAATCGTATAAAAATATTTTTAATTTAAAATATCAAACATTTTATATACAAGGTTGTACTAAGAAAAAATTTCAGATCTGCCATAATGCATATTAATAATGTTTTTCATCAACATTTTTCAATTTATAATTCTTCTGAGCTCGAAAAAGTCTCCAGGATGCTAAAAGGTCTATCAAAAGTGTTTCTTCCAATTTCTTAGTTTATGATAAGAATCGTGTTTTATATCGCCGGGATATCCCCCACGGTTGATTTTGTATCTAGTGGTCTTTTCCTGTTTTCTTTCCCTTGTATTCCAAAAAAAAAGTGTTTCTTCCAATTTTATGTTCAATCTCACGTCAAACCCCAACAAAAGGCGCAGTTGAGTTCTATTGTGTGCTAATTGGTTTTTAGATTAGTTGAACTCATCCTACAAAAATCCAACAAGTCCTTATGCTAAATTGCTTTCATTTGAAGAGTGACATGATAGCCCCATTCCCTAATCTAGTAGCATATGACATTCATGCATAAAAAGAATCAAACATTTAGTTCCATATTGTTGAAACATGCCATCTAACTTTTGCAAGGAGAAAACTTATGGGCATCATCACAGTGATTTAACTTTTTCATTGCTTCAGATAACTTTTGTAATTCATTGGTGTATAACTTTCGTAAAATTTTCTGAAATGCTTTAGCTGAAAAGAAAGATTAATGAGTAAAGCATTGGAATGACAAGGACAAAATGATTAGAAACTAATAAAAAAAAAGAAAAAGAACATATCTTCCTTAACAAGGATTACTAAACAATGCTTATATTACCACAAAACTATTAAAATTCATTGTTTAAACCAAAATATACATTTTAAATCACTACTCAAGAACTAACTCATTTCTATTCAAATCACTATTTCAAGCCCTATCAAGCCTTACTTGGTATAAGATCATAGCTATCCTAGAACGGAGGGGTTTAATAGTGGATGCATTAGTACAATATGTAACTGTTTCGCCATTTGTTTCCTCACATCCTGATTCAGATTCTAAAACAACTAGTTCTACAGTGCTCGAAACTATAAAATGATTCAATGAAAAGGCAAAAAGTCTTGGCTTGGTTCATTACAACAAAAGTTGGCCCTAGACTCAAAGCTCGTGTATAGTTTTCTTCCTAATGAGAATGAGAAAGACCGATTTTTTATTTCTGATATTGCAAAGAGTTATTTTCAAAGGTTGTTGATACATTGGTACTTCTAGCCCAAGCCTAGAAATTATAGTTCACTCTTTTCTAAAGTAGAAGATTACAATTTGATGTTAATTTGGTAACTTATACAATTAATTATAAAATGGTTGTATGATGCTCGATTTGTTATCTTAGATTTTGGCTATCTTTGGTATAGGTTGGTGATTCATTTTTTGGATAGTGATGAATATTTTTTACATCATTCTTGCACAAGTTAAGCCTTGTACCTTTTTACGGTACCATCAGTGTTATATTTTATTTTGTAAATCCACTTATATCTTACGGATTTTTTACCTTTAGATAAGGGTATAATGGTCCAAGTATTTTTTTTTCAAGGGCTTTAAGCTCTTCTTTCATCGCTTGATACCATACAGGGTAATCTTTGGCTTCTTGAAATGCGATAGACTTATTTTGTTCAAAAATGGAACTAAGAAAATCCTTATAGTGAGAGGAGACATTACCATATGTCACTTAGTTTTGAATTGGACAAGTAACTTGATAAGTCATAAAGTCTTTCAACCTAGTAGGTGGTTGACTATTCCTTGTTGACCTTCTTAAGTTTTGTTCTTCTTCAGGTGTTTCTTCAGGCCCATCTTCTCTCCCCTTGAGTGTGATTCTCTTGTCTCAAGGGTGTTAGGAGCTCCTTTGACTTGTTCACTATTTATACCTTCAAAGGGAGTTAGTTCTGGAAGGGAAACTTCATCTTGATCCCTTTGATTTGGATATCCAAAGTTTTGTTTATTTGTGGTATTTGGTTGATAGTAAGGTTCATTTTCAAAGAATGTTACATCTCTTGAAATATAAAATTTCTTTGTTAAGTCATAACACTTATACCCCTTCTTTTAGGATGAGTACCCTAGAAAAATGGCCTTAACTGAATTTCTGTCAAGTTTGTCGTGTCTTTTGATATGTACAAAACAGGTGCATATGAAAACATCAAGATGATCAAGATTCATTTTTCTTTTATCCATGACTTCTAAGGGACTTTTATTTTTTAAAACAACACCAGATAATATATTTATAAGATATACAATAGTAAGTATTGCATCTGACCAAAAAAAACCTTTGGAACATTTGATTGAAAAATTAAGGACCCAGTGACTTCTAAAATATGACGATTTTTCCTTTCTAAAACTTAATTTTGTTCAAGGGTATTAATGCATGTAATTTGATGTCATATACCTTTTTCTCTAAAAAAATATGAGAAATTTTTGTTGATATATTCTTTGTCATTGTCAGATCTAAAAATTTTAATTATAATATTATATTGATTTTCAACTAAGTTTGAAAATTCTTGAAACATAGAAATAACCTCATTTTTAGATTTAAGTAAGTAGATCTATGTAATATTATAGTAGCCATCACTAAAAGTAACAAAATATTTAAAACCATTATATGAGTTTGTAGGTGCAGCTCCGTAAATGTCAGAATGGACAAGTTCAAATATTTTAGTGGTCTTACTATCAGACAATGAAAAAGGTAGTCGAGTCTGTTTAGAAAAACGACAAATATCATAATGACTATAATTTAAATTTGGTAAAGAGAATAGTTTATTCAAAATTTTATTTGAAGGATGTTCAATCCTCCTATGCCACAATAGGTTGATTTCTACATCCTCATTATTAGCAAAAAAGGATTTATTTGGGAATTCTAAAAAATATAGCCCATTTTCTAATCTGCCTTCACCAATCCTCTTCCCTATTGTTCAGTCCTAAAAAGTCATGCCTTTTGGTGAGAATATTACATTGCACATCTTAATTCATTCATAATTTTATGGCTAAATTCTCTGTTTATGATAATTTTTAATTTCAATCCTTGAAATGTGAGTTAAAAAAAGGGGGGGACGAAAATAAGACAATCCGCCAAGTGAGATGGCGGGTTTGTCTCAACCCCGCCATTCAGAATGGCGGGGTGGACACGTGGGTGCCCATCCCGCCATTCTGAATGGCGGGATGGGCACGTGGGTGCCAATCCCGCCATTCTGAATGGTGGGACGGATGTGGGGCTCCACCCCGCCGTAGCCACCCCACCATCCTTCCAGCTGATCCTCTTCCCGTGAGAAAAAAAATTTTAATTTTAATAATTAATATAATTAAGGGTTTTATTTTTTAAGAATTAATTTATATTTAGGGTTAAAAACATCTATACAAATTAAATTTGAAGTAAAAATTTTAATTAGTTATGTTATCTTATATTAAAATTATTTTGACTAATTTAATTTATTTTAACAAATTTTATAATACAGA
>JAOTAY010021135.1:0-11189 GCA_025629805.1 Erythroxylum baracoense | reverse complement strand
GGTATGATGATTAAATGATATTTTTATATTAACTATGATTATTATTTATATATGAAATATGTGACAAATAATGTTAATAAAAATAAATAAATAGTTGTTATTTTAAATTTCTAATATTATGATTTTTGAGACATAGTTAATATAAAATTATAAATTATACAGTACAATATATTAAAGGGCTATTTTGCAATTTTAAAAAATTCAAGGACTATTTTATAAATTTAAAAAATTATTCGAAACGGTACCTAGTATTAACTGGTACCAGTACAGTACCGTATTAGAAATCAATTCGGTACCAAACCCTATACGGTATTCGCAACATCAATAGTTATTTAGGCCTTGAATCTCTAGGTTTTTAAGGTCTATGCATAAGGGGTCTAAAAAACTCAAAGAATATGGGTTAGAGAGAGAAGCTCTCCCTTCTCTTTAGATTCAGCTTGCTCCACTCTCTCGTCTTCTCCCGAATCCCTTCTCATTTCACTGTCTGCCCCTTCCTCCCCATTTTATCCTCTTCATTGTCTCCTTCTCCAACCTCCATTTTTATTCCAGCTTTTCTCTCTCTTTGGAACCTCCGGGCTTCCTTCCCTGCTTTTAAATTTTTTCACACCTTTCCCTGTTCACATCATACCTAACACACCTCCTTACAAAGCTAAAGACTTTCCACCTTTATCACCCAACCCATCCCAACCCTCTCTAACCTCTTTGCGTGTTGTACCTGTGGCTGCCCAGAAAACGTGGAAACAGGTAGTCGGGGACTCCATTGCCTCTACTCTGTCTTACACCCCACCTAGTGAAGTCGATGGGAAGCTTATAGTTTGTCCAGACTTGGATACACTACAAGAAGGAGCAAATTGTTGGAAAGCCACAATCATTGGTTTTTTTCTAGGTCAAAGACCAGCTTTTCCACTTATACTGCGATGGGCTAATAGATTATGGAATAACATAGGCCTTATAGATGTTCTGCTTTCCGAAGACAACCTTGTCCTCTTCTCCTTTTCCTCTACTTCAGCAGCTAATAAAATACTCGAGGAGGGTCCATGGCACTTCGGGAGTCAACCAATATTTCTGCAAATCTGGCAACCAAGTCTTAAACTGGAAACCATTAAGATACAGAGTCTTCCTATATGGATTAATTTCCATAACATTCCGCTGGAGTACTAGACCACGCAGGGCCTCAGCCAATTAACCAGCTTCATCGGTAAACTGTTATGTATGGATGAGAACACAACTACAAAAAAAAGAATTGGTTATGCCCGTATCTGTGTCAGTATAGAAGTGTCGAAAGACCTTCCTAATGAAATACCAATCATGAGACTAAGAGATGGGAATCAGTTATGGGAGGATAGCATAGCTATCTCTTATCATTGGAGGCCCCCTGCTAAGACTCATAACTCTATATGGAGACCCACAGGTAAGGTATTCAAGACTGGAAGCTATCAAGAGTTGATGAATCAAGAAGAAGAATACCATTCGGATGAACTCCAGATTCCTGGGACATTGCCTGATCTTGTTAGTAATGTCATAAATGAGGTAAATTCTCATGCTGTAATTTATGTAGTTGAACCTTTGAATGAAAAGAACAGTCGTGCTCTAGCTCAGAAAATAGAGACAAGTGGAAATACTGAAGTTGAGGAAACTGATATGTCTATTAAGACATCCCCTTGCATTCCAGATAGCTTACATGTTTCTGCTGACTCCCCACTTAAGGATAATATGTATAAGCGATCCCTCTCAAGTCAATTTGGCAAGGGCAAAAGATATTTCTAATCCTTCTCCGGATAATACTACAAATGAGAACAGTGGGAACTTCCTATCAATATCAAGAAGAAAATCCCAACGGGGCAAAGGTAAAAGCCTAAAAAACACCTCTTCTTAATATGACTATTTTGGTGTAGAATGTCAGAGGAATAAATTGTCCTTCTAAGTTATTAGCTTTAAAGTATTTTTTCTGGCGAGAAAAACCCCTATTGCTTGGTTTGCTTGAAACGAAAGTAAGGTTGGTAAATCTGAATAAGCTGCATATTTTGGTTCCTCAATGGAGATTGTTATCAAATCACAGTCATCATGCCTATGGTCGGATAATAGTATGCTTCAATTCAGATCAGATTAAGGCTAAGCTACTTGAGGCTACTGAGCAGGCCATACACCTTCGAATCTTACTATTGCAAGGTAATATTGATTTGAATGTCTCTTTTGTGTATGCTAGCAACTTTGAGTTTCAACGAAGAGATTTATGGAACAACATAAGACAAGTTAGTGGCAATATTAATAAACCATCGCTCTTATATGGGGATTTCAACACCACACTCTATGCATCTGAGGCTCAAGCCAACATTAGCTTGATAAACTACTCCGCTGATATGTTGGACTGTGTTGAGCAGGTTAAGTTAACTGATCTCAAATATTTTGGCCAGTTGTCCACATGGTCAAATAAACAAAAAAACAAGGTGGTTTATTCGAAAGAAACTAGACATAGCCCTTGTAAATGATCTATGGCTTCAGAATTTCCCCAACAACTTGGCTAATTTTATGGATCCTTTATTCTCAGACCATACCCCCATTCTTATCTCAAACTTGTCTAAACCTATGGCTATCCACCTTCCCTTTCAGTTCAACAACTACTTAGCCAAAGAACCTATTTCGATGAGGCTTGCAGGAAAGGAACTATGTACAGTTGCAGAGGAACAAAGCAGTTCGGATGTATCCAGAAGTTGAAAGTTATTAAACAGGAACTAAAGCTCCTGAAGTCTTCTCAAGGATCAACTATTGAAACAATCGATAACATTAGATTGGAGTTGACCAGGGTGCAGAATCTCTTATCTTCTAACCCAAAAAATCAAACTCTTATTGATAAGGAGAAGCTTACTCTCACCAATTACCTTCAAGCAGTAAATAACCACTGCTCCCTTTTGCAGCAGAGAGCTAGGATTAAATGGCTACAAGAAGGGGATAGCTGCTCTCAATTTTTCTTCCATTTGATATTATCTAGAAAGATCAGAAACAAGATTTATTCCATTACTTCTCATAATGGCAATGTTATCCATAATCTGAAGGATATTCAAGGAGAATCTTTCAGATTCTTCAGCTCCTTACTTGGCACTGAGGCAAGAAATAATGTTACTCTTCGAGATTTTCAGCATCTCAACATTAAACAAGTGTCTCCTTCTGATTTGGATCTGTTAACTAACCCAGTGGAGGATAGTGAAAATGAGAAATGTGTTTTTGGAATCAATGGTAAGAAAGCTCCTGGGCTAGATGGTTTTAATGGCTACTTCTATCAACAATCTTGGAATATTATTGGTGGATTTGTATATATGAATTCTTTAGAAATGGGAAACTGCTAAAGGAGATTAACAGAATATTCTTGTGCCTGATTCCGAAAGGGGCTAATCCATCAACCTTTGCAGAATATCGTCCCATTTCTTGCACAAATTTCCTTTATAAAGTGATCTCTAAGATACTAGCAGCTAAACTGAAGAAAGTTTTGGCTCCTATGATTAGTGATAACAAAGTGCCTTCTTGTCTGGTAGATATATTGGAGACAACATTCTTATTGTAGAAGAGCTTTTGAAAGGCTACTCTACTTCTAATAGCTCCCCGAATTGTACTATGAAGATTGATTTCCACAAGGCTTTTGATAGTATCAGCTGGCAATTCTTGCGATCTATGTTGGAGGCTTTTGGATTTCCAGAACAATTTATCAAATGGGTCATGGAATGCATTACCTCAGCTTCTTTTTCAGTCTTGATTAATGGATCCCTTTCACAATCTTTCAAAGCCGCAAGAGGTATTAGACAGGAAGACCCCATTTTCTCATACATATTTATCTTAGCCATGGAGATTTTAAATGCTATTATAAGGAAGGAGACTCTTTCTAATCCCAATTTCAAACACCATACAAAGTGTGAGAAACTTGGCCTCATTAACCTGTGTTTTGCATATGACCTTCTTCTATTTTACAGGGCTGATTTGGAGTCTATATAAACTTTTATCGATGCTCTCCGTGTCTTTAAACTTGTTTCTAGGCTGCATATAAATTTGATCAAAAGCCATTTTCTATTGTCTAAAGGTGCAACTACCTTGGAATCCACCATTATAGAGGCAACGAGCATGAAGTTACAAAATTCTCCACTACTCTATCTTGGTCTCCCAGTGTTGACAAAGAGGCTCAACTATGCTGTTTGTCGCCCCCTATTAGAAAGGATCTAGAAAAGAGTTAAATCTTAGGTGAATAAGTCACTTTTTTATGCGGGTAAGCTCTAGCTCACTAAATCAGTTCTTAATTCTTTGCATGTGTATTGGAGCTCCCACATTTTCTTATCTCAAAGCATTATCAAAGAGATTGAAAGGAATCTTAGAGCCTTCTTAGGAGCCATTCGAATGGTAACCCTAGAGCAGCAAAGGTGACATGAGCCGATATATGCTTTCCAAAACAAGAAGTAGGTGTGAACATTCTATCCATTAAAACATCTAACCGTTCTTTGATTCTTAAGAGATTTGGCAGATATTAGAGGACAAGAAAAATTTGTGGATCAAGTGGTTACATATTTACTTCCTTAAAGGAAGCAGCATATGGGCTATTAAATCGAAATCTACACATTCTTTTTTTCTCAATCAGCTATTGAAGTTAAGAGATGCTGTTAAACAAGAGACTTCATATATAATTAAAGATGGACATTTGGTCTCTCTATAGTATGACAATCAGTCTAGTAGCGGGCCCTTAATTCAGCAAATGAATCCTTCTAGAGCTTCCCCATTGTTCCCACTAAAAACACGGATGAGAGCTTTCATTGATGGGAACTTGTGGAACCTTCCTAGAAGTCTATGCCACCTTCAGCCCAACTGTCCCCTAACACCTCAAGAATATGATGCCTTCTTCTGGAAAGGTATTTCTATTGATAAACTGATAAAAAGAATCATTTATGACAACTTGCGTAGATATAGATCCACTGTTCCTTGGGCAGCCACGGTATGGAGCAAACATTTAACGCCAAGGATTTCTTTCATCTTCTGGTTAGCTTTTCAGAATAAGCTTTCCACAGCAGACCGAATTCCATATATACAAATGGATAAATATTGTCCCATGTGTTCTCTGCAGATTGAATCGTGTAAACACCTTTTCTTCGAATGCCCCTTCAACACCTTCAACAAAACAATATGGGAACACATCTCTGCCTTATGTTCTTGGACAGATCCAGGGTCGGATGCAGTTGATATTACTAATTATCTCTCTTCACAAGTGGTTTCCAGAAGCCCAGTTCACATCGTTGTATTGGGAGTTTGTATCTACTCGCTTTGGAGAGAACGAAATTTCGACGTTTTAAGAACAAGTCTTTGACAAAAGAAAGTCTGATCTCTTTCATAATGTCTAAAATTCGTAAGATTGTTTTCACAAAAAATCTCCGTTTAACATGCAGCTCTAAAGTTTGCTTTGCATTACGTATTTAAAAGATTGTTGAAAGTTGATATTCTAGATTGTGGACCTTTAATAGGCGTAGCAGAAAATGCCATAAATATGTTGTGCTAGCTATTCGAAGAGAGGTATTATGAATGAAAGCAACAAGATGACCGTCACTGGAGCTCTAACAATTCTCTAATGTTCCATCCATTTTTATGATGTAGTAATTTCTTCCATTGCATTGTTTGCCAAGGGTACTCCCTTATTTTTTGACATTGTAATTTTATTCTTCTTTCATTAATTAAATTTTCTATTTTCAAAAGAAACATTCAACCTGGCAAAGTTCCAGTGACTCTTTAGCATATCTAACATGAATCTCCTTATTGGGATAACTGCTTCTGTTGAGGGACTTCAATTCCTTTTTGATTGCCTTTAGTTTGAACACAAGCAGATAGGATTTGTATTTAGCAACTTGCTTTTTTTATTCCTGTTTTAACTGCTCTCTCAACTAAGTTAAGCTCATTTCAAGGATTAAACATAAAAATTCTTCCACTATTAGTCTCATCTAGCTGTTAGGTGTAATTTAGATTGCCAATCAAAAGCTAAGGGTCCTGGATGGTAGGCTAGACTAGCCTCAATTCACTTCATAGTTTATCTCTTTGTTCGTAAGATTGGCAATGTATATAAAGGAAACACAAATAGGTGTAGCACACAAGTTCAAAAAGCATGAAATATAGGTCACTTTCTCTGACATAAACAGGATGGTCACCTTTATAAAAGCTAGGTTAAAGATTACCACTATTTTCCCATTGTAGTGCTGGGAGTGGTTGGAGATATAACTTCAATCATTGCTTAACAATTCCGTACTGTCATAAAGATTATGAGCCTTTATTTTAGTCTCCATAAATCCTAAAATGATAGGCTTCTTCTCCAAAATGATATCGTTCATTGACTATTGCTTAAGAAGGTTTCTAAGCTATCTTATGTTCCATTTTAAGATATTCATCAGATCAAGAAAGCAAATAAGGTATCTAGAAGGTTCCTCTTCTTCTTAGTTTTTCTTCTAGACTTCTTTTTGGTAGAGGCACTGCCCCACTCTGTGAGAGTGTTTTCTACTTGTGAATCATTTGCTTCAACTCTCTTTTTCTAAGTTGTTATTGTTATTATGATTGATAATCTCCTGATCAACCAAACTTAGTTGATTACTTGCCTCATGTCGAATGCCTTGCTATAGTATATTGGCTAAGCTTTCTTCATTATTAAATTTGAAGATGGCATATTATTCTTTAGCTAGGAACTTTTTCTTAAGACCAAACTTGCTCCACTTGGTTTGGGCTCAGTTTTGCATTTGAATAAATGAGTGTCTTCGATCTAGAAAATACCCCATTAGAGAGAGAGTCTAATATGTTGCTCCTGCTGGAAAAACTTTCAGAAGAGACGAGATAACTCCATCTGCTTTAGAGCAAGGAAAATAATGAAGTTGAGTCCTTCTATAGCTAGACTCTGTCACCTTATTCCAAAATTTTAAAGTTTAAGGAACCTATAGCTAGACTCTGTCACCTTATTCCAAAATATTAAAGTTTGAGGAACCCTATGATTAATCACTGAATACGTCTATGACTGAGTCTTGGAGTATAGAGGGAAAGTCCTTGTTTGGGCTACTAAAAGATAAAGGAACAAGTTGGGTAGGAGAATGAAGCTTTTGAGAGCACTTATATGACAGGTTTGGAATGCAAAGGGAAAAGCTCCATACCTAAACCTGTCATATAAGTGCTCCATACGTACCAGACTATTTCATAAATTTAAAAAATTACTCGAAACGCTATCCGGTATTAACCGGTACCGGTACAGTACCGTACCAGAACCCAATCCAGTACCAAGTCCGGTACGGTAATAATAAGAATATTTATTATTATTTAAAAACAAAAATTAAAAATTCACAATAATTATAAAAGTTGAAATAAATAAAATAACTAATTAAAAAACTTGAAAAAAAGGGGGGAGAGAGAGGTAGGAGGGAAGGAGGGAGATTTTAAAATTTTTTGAAATTTTTGCAAAAAAGCCCCCCAATTTTTTAAAATTTCCGATACCGACCAGTATTTAATCTGTATTTTGAATATCAGCCGGTATTGGCCGGTACCGACCGGTATTTACATCCGATACCATAACTTGAATTTTGGTACCGATTTTGGTCCGATACCGGCCGGTACGTACCGGTATTCATAACAATGTTGGGAGGTGACTCTAGCTCGTGAAAGGAGGCCCCATTAGTGGGGAATGGATCCATTAGCTTTCCATAAGACAAGGTTCTCGGAGATGAGGATGATAGAGGAGGTCCCGTAAGGAAGCTGGCTAAATACACCAAGACTCTCTCTCTCCCTCTCCCTCTCCCTCTCTCCCCTATTCGAAATAAAATTTACCTCTTTAGTTCAATTTAGTGAAGAGAAAATCGGCTTCAACACATTAAGTGAAAAGCAAAGTGTTTGCAGAATCTGACAACTGCTCACGAGGGGAACAAGATGCCATCATATTTGGTGAAAATATTTCCCAGTTTACTTTTGACTTGTATGGCAGATTTAACCTGAAACTTCTGCAAATCCGATAAGTGTGAATAATTTCATTATAGTCGGTAGAATTATCCCAAAACATAATGAAAAGTCTTCATAACAAACGTGTTCCTTTTTTTCCACATTTCAAGCACACAAGTCTAGCAATGCACCAGGAGAGTTGCAAACAATCACAAATAATAGGAATTCCAAAACCACATCATCACGATATGGCCAGTTGAATTTAGATCAATCTCGTGAATACTTCCAATATGACTGTCAAGCACATTTAATATCTTTAATATACTCAAAGCTTCTCCATCATCAACCGGTTCTCTTAATAATATGGACGCCGCTATCTGTATCCACAATGTCACTTATTTCACCAATCTTAAGAGAATATGTTGTTTCTTCAAAAGGTTTCTGCATCTGGCCACGGCCAAATGGACCTGAACCGACAAGATAATGGTAAGTAAACCAGACAATATCTATACTATCACGCATCAGCTTGTATTAACAAAACAGAAACATACAACAGATAAAATGCAATACTATCTATAATACAACAACAACTGGTGAAAGTCCCAATGATACACCTTATCTCTAACTAATAGAGAGTTTGTTTTCAAAAATAATATGCTAGCAGCCAAACTCAAATTATCTTTTATATATATATATATGAAAGCTGACAATGAATCTTTCTCCATATCTTTTACAAGTAGGATTGAATTGCACCGGATGAGAAGAGAACAGAATAATTTGTTACCAAAATAATCAATAGCTCTCCGTAAACAGATCTTATGCTATTACATATATTGCACGAGAACCAAACCTCAGTATGTATTACCATATGTTCATAGTTAACCTTATCCACGGCTTAATTGTTAGCGCTTCTGCCAAGCACCAGTCATTATAGAAACAGAAGTTCAGATAAGATCCAGAAGATAGTGAATGTTTACAAAGCTCCTCTTGAATGTCATCATATACTGTATATTCAGGATTGATCTTCTTAAGCTAAAACTTTGACAATCAGCATTTCCAAGAACAAAAAATTAATTGAGAAAATTAATCGAATAAGAAACTGCTCATTGACCATTTAAAATTGATTATAAAACTAATCATCAACTATCTATAATACAAAATATAAACTAGGTGCTACATGGTCTTTGAGGCTCGTGAATTTGTGTACTAAGAGCTATTTTTGGGGTTTAAGGTGGCAAGGACAGTTATTCAGTTTTCTTAGCACTGGGGAAAATAAATTTGAGGTTCTCTTTCATACAGAAACAATCTGTTGGTGCGTTCTCTACACTGATAATTAGCATCTCTCACCAGTAATCCCATCTATGCTCACAATCAATATACCAAGCTCTTTCAAGCACACCAATGTAAAATAAAATCCATTGATAATAGAAGTTCAATTCAGTTTTGTTCTTATTTCTTCAAAGCTGTGTTGAGTTCAGAGGCAAGGGAGCACAAATAATATCCAGTAGCATTCTCTTTAATAATGAAATCATTTCAAAACTTTAATATCATATAAAGCCCCACAATTCATAGGCAAACTATCCAACGTAACTACGAGAACAAAAAATAAAGATTCTGATTCAAATTTGCAAAAGCTCAATTAGCCTCCTAAGTTGATAAACACTTATCCTGAATTAAACATTCAAAACTAGTCTGTCGAGACACAGCCGCTTATATATAGGAGAGCCTACCAAGAATTCTAGTGAATCACAACTGAAACATCCCAATTCGCAACCATGAAACAGCAGATGCAGAAACAATTAACCCATAAAATGTAAATCAAGAGATTTACATCAGCGCTCACCAAGAAAAGTAAAAAGATCCTAATCCATTCCATGGTTGTAAATCTGAATTTAATAACACCCACAAATCCCGATTCCTAAGCAACCAAGATCACAACTTTAATAAACCAAACCGATCCAAGAAACTAACCCAAATCGCCACCACGTTTGGCGGAGCTACAATCGGAGTGACGAGATGCGACATCCTCGAACTTGACTTTCCCAGATACGATGTCATCTCTGAGAGCTTTGAGCTGAGAGATGGCGCTCTCGCGAGTGGTAGTATTGATGACTCTGCCTTCTGGGTCCTTCCAAGAAGCTTTTCTTCTGGAGCCTTCGTGCTTTATGAGTATGTGCGACGCTCTCACCTGACTCCCCGACGCCGCCGCTGCCATTCTTGACCTCTTCTTGATCTTCTCTCTCTCCCTCTCTCTCTCTTTCGTTGACGGTCGATCTACCAACGAGATCGATTCTTTCTTCCTCTTCTTATCGGAATCTATTTTCGCGGCGGTGTTCTCCGATTTACAATTTAGTGCGTGCTCTCGCAACTTCCTCTCACCTTGTACAGTGTCGAGACCAAATGTACGGGGGTGCTTTATGTGCGCAAAGTACGATTACCCACTTAGAATGACCAACTAAATTGCGCCACCTCAACCAATGTCAGAATGGAAGTCAAAATTTTGAATATCTCCTAAAACTTATTTAAGTATTTAATTTAATCTCAATTTTGTTTGAAATTAACCAAAGCTACTTACAAAAATTATCTCGTTACATGTTAAGCTCAATATTTTCAAAAATCAAATTGGTTCGATAAATATTTTAAACTAATTAATTAATAAATTGATCTAATTAATTTTTATTTAATAATCTTATTTTTAATTAAACTTTAAATTTTTCTATGGGTAAAAATAATCTTCTTCAATTATTTTTAAATTAGTTTAATTTTATTCAATTTTTACCGATTCTATAACGGTTTAATATTTTTTAAACTTTAAATCTTTTATTTTACCAATTTAACTTTTGGTTTGTATTTAAAACATTAGTTAAACTTGATTTCTAACATTAATTGAGGCATATCACTCGTAACTTTGTAGTAAATCTCGTAATTTTCTTTTCTTTATTTATTTTAATCTTTATATTCAACTATGATAATCGTCCTTTAACATTTGTTACTTTCGTTTTGATATCTATATCAAGAATTTGAGTATTGCATACGTTATTAGTGTTGGGTTTGCTATGTATACATGCATCCCATGCATGAGAATGCAGCAAAAGTGTCGGAATCTAAATTCCGACACTATGACAACCTAAAAAAAAAGAATCATACATGCATGCATGGATATATAAAAGAACATGAAATATAAAATTTTACCTTTTGTTTCTCCTCCTTTCTTATTTCTTCTCCTTGTTTGGGTTGTTGCAAACACCAAACCCTTCCTTGAT
>JAOTAY010021134.1:0-11190 GCA_025629805.1 Erythroxylum baracoense | reverse complement strand
TTGCTCAGAGTCAGGAATTTGTCGGAGCACTTCATCCAGTGCTGCCCAAAATACACGTTTTTGTTGTTCGTCTAACCTAACTTGCGGGGCGTAAGCATAGACTACGTGGAGAACATCCTTGCTAAGAATAATTTTTGCCACTATAATCCTATCATTTACCCTTGTGATCCCCGCCATTTGATTTAGAAGCTCTTGGACCATTAGGATACCTACCCCATTATGCTTTCGTGTATTTCTTGAGTACCACAATTTGAACCTCCCTATCTCCTTAGCTTTAGATCCCGACCATTTAGTCTCCTAAATGTAGGCTATGTGTATCCTGTACTTATCTAAAATCTCTACTAATTCTAAAGACTTTCCCGTGAGGGTCTCAGTGTTCCAAGAGCCTATTCTCAAAATGTCTTCCCTTTTATTATGCTTGCTTGTGGCCCGCACCGAACCACTGGTACAGATCCCATCGGTGTAAAGAGGATCCATTCCTTCTAGCACAAGGCCCTCACACCCTCTTGGAGTTTTTAATCTAATACGTCTTAGGGAAAAAAAGATAAAAAAGTCTATATAGAAGGATAAATATGGATATATCTTATAAAGAAGGATTAAAGAAATTTAATATATATATATATAATATAATAATAATAACAATAATAATAATAATAATAATAATAATAATAATAAATAAAACAAATAAAAAGAATAAAATAAAAAAAGAAAAAAGCTATGCCAATCGAAGGGATCCTCAATAATGCATAAGTAATAAACAACATGAACATACAAGTATACCTGGGTAGGGCACGAACAAAGAACAATATAAGAAATAAGGTGACAATCCTCACAGACGACCTAAAGGGCAACTTCTGTGAGAAATAAGAGTAGGTTTTGTAAAAGTGGAAAGCCCAGTAGGAGGGTACTGAAATGGCATGAAAGAGAAAAAAAATCTTTATGCAAGTAAGGTGAAATTCAATCGCAAGGTCTTGTGGGACGATGAGGATCACACCCGTAAGAGTCAATAAAAGACACAACATGTAAAGGCCTGGTCTTATAAAGGCAGTGCGTATGACCAAAATAAAGAGGGGAGTAGTAACGGTACTCAATGAGAAAAGACTGTAGGCTTTATGACAGCGTCCAATTTGTCAGGGGGCTCGAAAAAGCTAACAAAAAAGAAGCGAATATCTATGGCATACTAGAAACGAAGCGGCCCTGTCTTGTACATGTACATTCAAGAAAATGACTAACACTGTTGAAACCCCGAGCTAGGTTGTTCCTAAGATCAGAAACCCCCGTCCATGCGCACATAAATAGTCCTGGGAAAAATCCATGGAGAACGCGAAAAGGAATAACGCACTTATCAATGCCAGGCATCAACTGAAGATTAAACCACGAAACTCATACCTCACAGACGCCATGGCAAAGATGAATAAACTCCAAAACGATCGAAAACGAAACCAGATGGAGAAAAACAAAACGTGGAATAGCTAGTGTAAATTTAAACAATAAAGATATACCTGGTAAGAATGAAGAGAAGCATAAATTTAGAAAACCTGGAATGCTTGTCGGAGAGACCGGACCACGCCTCAATGCACCAACCAAACCCAGTTTCTCTCCTCCTCCACAGCTGTTGCCATCCGTCTTCGTCTCTCTCTAGCCATCGCAGGAAAAATCCAGTTTCAACCCACGCCCACAAGAAACAGGCAGTTTTCCATATACGATGAATCCGTAAGGTGTATCAACCGACTTCCCATGTTAAAGGTGTATCAGTTATAACAAAAACGGTAAAAGCATTCTATTCAATAACGCAAATGCAATAGCAGTACCCCTCCACTCTCTTACGCAAGGCATATCCTTCAAGTTCAAACTCCATTATCAATCCCCACACACAAACACAACCCCTTTCCTTAAACTTCCATTCTTATCCATTTGTCCCTGTATCCCAACTTCCTCCTTTTCTCTTTCCTCATGGAATCGCTGCCCTCCACTTCTTCCTCTGCCCACCACCGCCACCATTTCCGCTTACCGCTGGAGGATCGCATTATCCGAGCGCTGCGCCATCGCCTCCGTCTCCTCCATTGCTCTCAAACCAACTTCTTCATATTAGGTGCAACTGGAAACGTGTACACCGTCACTTTAACCTCCAACCCTACATGTACCTGCCCCGATCGAACTACTCCCATGTATATGCACAGCACAACTTAACTTAAAATTATGACAAAATTAATATCTATAATGATATTTTTATTTTTTAATCTTTCAAATCAAATTAACTTGTTTCTCTAGAATAATCAGTGGACTTAATCATTGGTGATCTTTTAGCAACATTCCAAGATAGTGAATATTAACTTAATTATTTGAAATTAAAAATCTAGTAATAAGAGTATTTAGTTTAAGGTCTATACGACCTTTAGGATACTCATGTAAGAAAAGATGATATTATGACTTATATTTTTCATATTAGTCGACTATACACATATGGTGTAATTCACATGCTACAGTATCAACTTCTTTATTCACCAGAGTTTATGTTTTGTCTTAAAATAATGTATAGATGATAGTTTAGACATACTTAATACCTAACTTGAGTTTACTTATTTAATCATTTGGTTAGCCTTTTAGAACTCACGTATGACATTTTAAGGCAAATTGGTGAACACGTATTTTCTTTAGGTTATGAAATTATTAACTTATTTTCTGTTTTCATGTTCATCGTATCATTATTTGTTTTTTAAGACTTAAGCTTTCATTAATAACCTAGATAAGCTATTTAAAGTTTATCTCATATCTATTATCTGTTCCTATTGAGTAATTGATATAATTACTTGTGTACGAGGGTATCTTGTATCTGTCTGATATGCTTTTTTTCATCTAAAGTTGAATGTTCAACATTCATTCAAATATTTATTCTATAATTAAATACTTAACTTAAAATTAAGTATTCATATATTTATATAACCAAATAATGGTATAAAATTCACCTTAGAAATTATTGTTTAACACTTAATTAAACATATATTGCATCAAATAATCAATGGATATAACAAATGAAATATCATCATTGACACTAAATATTGAGAATATACACATGGAAGAAATAAAAAATAAAATTTAAATCTTACACAATTTTAATGATGTGACATACATAGAAAACACATCTTTAAGAATCAGATTTGACAAAGGATTTGCAATCATTTATTCTGTAGGAACATACTTGATATTCACTTCTTCTTAAGCTAATATATATTTGAAATAATTTTATGTGTATCTATATGTTTGATTTTGTACTGATACATATCATCTTTAGTATATCCAAATGTTATTCGTCTAGGATTTTATTGATATCTACTAATTTTCCTAACAACAAGTATGTATCTAGTTTCGTACACAATATAATGTATATAAGAATACCAATTATATTGAAATAAAGAACCTTCTTCATCACTTCCATTTTTTGCAGTGTTTGAGGACACTATCTATTTCTCGAGAGCTCACCTTTATCAATGGGCATGTCAAAGGGTCTGTTGCCCTATATACAAAATTGTTCAAATATTTTCTTTATATATATTGCTTGTGAAAGAGAAAATAATCTTCTTGAACAATCCTAAGTAATCCTAACCTTGAGGATGTATTTTTCTTAACTCGTATCCTTCATCTCAAACTAATTTGATAACCAATTTTTGAGTTGCTTAACAAACCTATTAGTTATCAAAATGTCATCCATATATAACAATAAATTTTAGATTTATCCTAAGTCATTCAACATATACATAGTGATCCTTACCAACCATTTAAAAATATATGATATAATTGTATTATAAAATTGAATATAACACTGCCTTGAGGACTAATTTAAGATATAATATTGGCTTTAAAAATTTTAAAATTTTATGCTTTTAGCCATTCTAAACGAAACATACTGATTCATATATATTTCTTTATTTAATTTTTTATAGAAGAACACAATTTTTACATCCATATAATGTAATTCAAGATCCATTTCATCCTCCAAAGCTAGAAGTAATTAGACCAAACTAAACATCATAGCAGGTGAAAATGTCTCCTTATATTCAATCTTTTCTTATTATGCGCATCCTTTTTTGAATTAGGCGTGTTTTGTATATGTCAATATTATCATTCGTTTTTTTCTTAATCTTGAACAACTATTTATTCTCGATGACTTTACATCCTTTAAAAATATTAATCAAGTCCCAAAATTAGTTTAAACTTATTGAATTTAAAGGTTTTTTCTATTTTTGTAGCCTATTTATCTTTAATAAGGTTGGACGGAGGTTTTAAGCTCATCCTCTTCTTGTAGAACTATTAAAAGCTTCCTTATCAACATCAGAACATTATGGAGGAATTAATCTAAAAACAATGAGGTATAATTGAGGCTCTTAAGGAGTATATCTGTTTGCCTCCATTTGCTCTTGCTCAGATCAAGATTGCCAGTTATGAAAGGAATAATGGTTGATAAAAGAAAATGGTTATATATTGCCAAATGGGAATTGTAAAGCACACATTCTGTATAGAGAATATTCAAGTAATATATATCTCTTCTTTTTTCAATTTGTTTTTAATTACTGACCAAATTGTAAAGCTTATTTTGGAAATATGAAAGTTAAATCAAAACAGCTTGTTCCTAGGAACATATTAAGTTAGAGGTCCCATCAAGGTAAGTACAAATTTTTTAGTAAACTTATATGAGGTATTAACAATTTTGATGAAGCAAAAATCTTTAGAAATGTAGGGTAGATAAGCAAGGATATGAGCTATAATTTGAGATATGATTCTAGAACTGTATTTGGACATCTCTAAGAGATACCATTGATGACCATATTAACCAAAGTTTGTTAAAGAATCCCTTTATTTTTCCAAAAGGCCTAGGCTATGCCATTATCATACTAAAAATAACTAGACTTGCTACTAAATTTAACTAGACTTGCTATTACCTATTTTTGATTGAATATAGTTCCTAAGGTAATATGTAAATTTAGGTGTTTTAATCGAAGTCTAAGAGGAGTTGAGAGTATGATGTATTTTCCATTAGCTCTTATATTAGAGATAATTGTATGTTTCTATTTCACCTAAAGGGAATTTTTTTCCATGAATAACCTCCACAGTCTTTTATCTAGCATAAGTTTGTTAATAAGCTTGATGGGCTAAATACCAAACCCCCTTTCCACCTTTAAAAAACAAACCTTATTCTATTTCACCTTAGCATAACTATAATTCTCACAGGAAATATCTCTTATGTAAATTTCCATTTCTTGTTCAACATCACTATATAAGGTCGCATTAAATAGGCTACCTAATATATATGTAACCTCCTAAGAATATCCTTGAGGAGAAGACTATATAAGAAAGAAATTAATAGTTTAGCATTCAATTTTCTTTTCTTATTGAATTAGAGGAATGCAATCCATACAAGTTAGTATTTTATGATAATAAGGATGTCAATATACTAAATATGTTAGAAAATCCTTTAGAAATTGGTTGCAAAAGTGATTTGATAGGAAATATGATCACAATTAGTAGATAAGAAAATGTTAACGATTTGCTATTGACATGTCAAACATTTTTGCTATTGACAGACATTCTAGATAATTTCTTATATCCCTAAGGCCATTAATATGGTTTTAAATAGAATTTAAGTCACCATTACAAAAAAAATTGTAAATAAACTATGGATGACATGTTGAAGAGTTTATTCCTGGAATAGATGGTACGATATATGAAGCTTAGACTCCAAATCTAATTTCTTTGTAATTAAGAATACGACATCCATAACAAGCACAAATAACAAGAAGATAAAAGGCCACCTTTTTAAACCATTATGACACTTTTGAATACTCCCAAATGATTAAAATAAAGAAGTAAGTGGTTATGAAGCATTGAAGGTCCATTTGATAAATCCAAAAAGGAAAACATAAGTTGTTATAGTGGTGGTAGTAAGGAAGTCACATTTTAGGAAATCAAATGCCTTTCTAAAAATCTATTTTAAGCATGCTTACTTTTCCCTCTAGCTAAAATATAATAGTCCAACGCTAACTCCTAAGCTAAAAGCATGTTTTCATTAATGCATCAACTAGGTATAAAAGTTAAATAAGTGTCATTGATTAAGGAAGGGAGAGGAAGCTTTAAACTATTAATAAGAAGCTTAGAAATGACCTTATAGATGATATTACAATTTATAACAAGATATTTTTATTTAATTCATGAAGGGAAGATAGATTATCTACTTTAGGAATCAAATTAATAAAAGATCAATTGATTTCCTTTAGCATTCGACCACGATTAAAAAAATGGAATAATATTAGTAGCATATTTGCTAATGATATACCGAAACTTGTAAAAGAAGAAACCATTAAGTCTCTAAGGTCTATAGGCTTTAAAAGGCTAAATAAAATTATGGTCCTATTCTCCTCAACAGAGAATGATTTAATAAGATCATCAATTTTAAGAGGGTGTAAAGAAAATTGGATGAGGTTACAGAGGAGTTTAGTGGTGACCGATACATATCTCCTAAATTGAGGTCATTGAGAGAAAGGTAATTCAATTTATCCCCATTATGTTATATACTCAATTCCTAACCATGATGTATATTTAAAGACTCGTTACGGGATAAAGGATAATTTAAATCACTAAAGAGACCTAAACTTTAGTACAAATTTTCCAATATTAATATACCACTCATAAGATGCTTACTAATAAAATAATCAATAGAAGCATATTAAAAGGAGGTAAGAAAAGAATTATTTAAGTGAAACCTTTAAGTGCAATATTTGGTCAAAGAAACATAAAAAAGCAACTTTGAAAAGAAAGGATTCCGTGCAACCATGATTCTATTATTAAAAAAATGTTGGCCATTGTTGATAATGGTACAACTTATTAAAAAGGAGTTATTGGTGTTTATGTTTTAAGCTCTAATTCTACATTTAAGAAGGTAAGAAAAAAGTTTGATAGAGTTAATAAGGTAATTTATAACAAAAAAATTCGAAAAAGTAAATCCCTTAGCATATTAGCTAGGCAAGTAAGTTCATTTAGATGTAGCAGGAGGCTTACTTAGGTGATTCCTTTTAAATCCTTTTCTACCATTATGTCCCTTTCTCCTCAAGCTAGGAGTTTAGACCATGAGAGAAGATTCTTCAATGCCAAGATTAGAATAAGGATCCAATAACTTTTTTTTTCAGAGATATGAATTATTAAGACACCATTTATGTCTTCATCCAACTTATTATAGTAAAGGAAGAAGGCCTGGGTCTTTAATATTGGAGACTAAAATATTAGGCATGTCTCGATCCATAAGGATGATTGAGTTACATGATTAGCTTTGAAAAGAGCTTTTTGTTAGTTGAATCATCTAGTGTCACCACAGTGGTTACCTTATTTTCATGAAAGATAGAAGAACCAATTAACTCAACAAAAATATCCTCTTAATAGCTTCTTACATATATATCTCCAATCTTTTTTGGTTGTTTGAAGGAAGGTCTTCACTTATATAAGACATACACATTGGCTAAAGTTAAATTCCTATCTTCATCCATCTTTTGGATTTTAATGGAATAAAAAATCTCTTTATCCAACTTAATTTTCAAATAATTCTTGGAATAGCCTATCTATTTCATAGAGATTGTGAACTCATCCATATAAATAATAACTCTTATTGCACTAGCTAAATGGCTAAAACCCTTACATGCTCTATTATTCTAAGGGACACTATAAAAGTTAACTCAAATAAAGTAAATATTTTATTTATATTTCTCTTGTTATATTCCTATGTGTCATTTTATTAAAAAGAGTAGATTACCATTAATGTTAAATGGCTTGACTTCAAATATTTTATCCATACCTTAATTGGAATTAAACTTAAAGAGAAGGAAATAAAAAGACTTCTTGAAAACCATACTTAAACTAGTTGGTTGAAGCCGACTTTTGAACCACTAGAAAGAGTCAACATCCTAACAAAGGAAAAACCTATCAGTAATAAGGGACACTTGACGACATCATTTTTTAGGATGTCAACATTTAAGAAAATAATAGTTTCACCATTACAACAAAAGAGTTGGAAGCATGCTCTTCACCCATAGCCTTAGACTGAAAAATACATTTAGAAGCAAAAGCAAAAGTGACTATACATTAGTTGGGAAGGTAGGTCAATAAGAACAAGGAGAAGTTACAACTGGAAATTGAAGGTAACCATTAATAGGAGCAGAGAAATATGAAAGGAGTTTGAGGATGGAAATATTGAAGAAACATATAGGAAGAGGAACAAGGTAAGAGGCATTATTTGAAGTAAAATAGGAGAGAAGCAATAGGTAAGAAGGGGAGAAAAAGTGAAGGCTCCAATAATTGAAAAGGTGGTCGACCAATAAAAAAATTGAAATATGATTAAGAATTTATCAAAGATGGTGAGAAACCTAAAAAAAAGAAACAAAAAAATGTTAAGAAGGATAAAAAATAAGATAAAGAAGGTTCTTTATTTATTTTTTGGAAGGCAAGTAAAATTAATTAAAAAAAAGGAGCTAAAAACAAGTAAATTTATTAAGACAAATGGTACATATAACTAGAAGAAAATAAAAGATAAAGAATATAGTTAAGAAGGACTTCCATATAAAGGGAAGTTAGATTTACCATAACTTCCCTTATGTTTAAATTAAAGGACTTCCATATAAAGGGAAGTTAGATTTACCATAACTTCCCTTATGCTAAAGAACTATTGCATAAAAGGCTTGGAATTCTTTTTTAGCCCAAATCTCATATATACAATAAAAGAATCTAACTTTTCTTAGTAAGGTCTCTAAAAAAGAACCAGTGGAGCTACAAATATAAAACAATTATTTGTTCCCAATTTTTATGGCTTTAAACGAGATTATAAAAAGAAAGAATGTCTTATTAAACAGAGATGAGCAACAAAAAATATATGATCTAATATCAACAAAGCTAAGTATGTATCTAGTACTAAACCTTTATTGGCAAATGAGGATAATGATGCTTACACTAGATGAGAGAGGGTGACAACATTATAGGACTTGAAGTTTTGAATAGATTCCAAAATCTAAGAACTTATGGAGGAAATTGACGGGTGCTTGGGATGTGTTAGGGAATAGAGGCATAAAATCCTTAATTTGAGATAAGGACCAGGATATGTCTAGAGGGCTAATTCCATTCATCATTTAAAAGAATCTCAACTACTTTGGCCTTAAAAGGCAAATGGACTTTGTAGTTAGTTTTTTAGAGAAAAATTTTAAGAAAGGACTAAGGACTGCCAACTACTGATCTTGTAAAAAAATTGACCTTTAATAAGAGATCTTAAATTGAGAAACTCTATCTTAGTTCAAAAATATCAAGTTTATAAATGCAGTTTAAGGAACTATAACCTTTCAAAATGTTTGTGCATTCATTTCACTATAAGATGGTTATTATTAGTGAAAATTGTAACTAAATTTTCGTAGATAGTATGACCTTGTTCCATATTTTGAGATGTTTAAGGCTTAAATCTTCTTTTGGATTGGGTTTATAAATATCATTCTGATTTACTTTTAATTTAGAGTGCTTCAAAGAGCTTTTTGACTAGATAAAGTTGTGATTTTTTTATTCAAAGCTTTATAGTTTTAGAGGGAAGCAATAAATGGGAATAATAATGGAGGTGAATGCTACTCAAATCGAAAGTTTCAATTAAAACTTTGTATCATAGTAAAAAAAATATTTTTTAATTTGAAAATCTCATCTTTAATTCTTTGTATTAAAAATCTAGGATACTAAGATTTATATAGATGATATGGACATTAAGATATTTAATAAGGAGCTCTTAAATAAAGATACCACATTGATTCCAAAAAAGGGGCCTTAGATTTAGAGAGTTGGCCCAAACAAGTAAAGGAGACTTAGATATGTTAACTTCTAAACCTAACGACTATGAGAACTTATTGAGAGCTTCCATTAAAGTTCCTAGAAAGTAAGGGTCCATATAAAAGGATTGACTTCCAAATGCTTATTGATGATAATGTTAAGTGCTTCCATGAATATGATGAAAGGGTAAGAGGAAAGAGAGTCTTGTTTTTATTTATTAGTGAATGCCACTCTTTATGGTAAGATGTAATATGAGTGAAACATAGCATGTCATCTGTTCTAAAACATGGTCACATAATTCAACCATTAGTTACTTTCCCATATATTTTATAAAGACTAAATATACACAATATCTTAATTTTGACCTTAGTTAAGCCACAACATCTTTCAAAAGTTTTAATCCCTAATGGCACTAAGAGAGGTGGGTAAATTAGGTGTTGATAAATTTTAAACAAAATATTTACTAACTTAGTAGTTTAATTGGCACAATTTATAAAACATGAAAATATGATAAAAGATAATAAAATTTAACAAAAAACTTAAGAAATAATAAGAAAAGGTAAGGGAAAAGAAATGCAAATTGATTTATAGTGGTTCAGTAAACAATCTTTACATATGTCCACTTTTAAGACTTTTCTTGAAATTCCTTTATAACTCATCCTTCAAAGTGAAGGGTAACCTTTGTACAATCCTTTCTCTGTAAAGAGGAGTCCTTTTATAATCTTTTTTCACTGTAAAGTAGAACCTCAATGCCACTTAGAACACCCTCAAGTACAAAATATAAAATCCCAATAAAGGCTTACAACAAAAAAATATCTCACTTTATCACTTTAATAAGGCTTACTCATACAAATATGAAATAATAATGCTCAAATGCTTAATAAATATTTAGAAATATGTTTATAATACACTTAAACGCTTTTTTTATAATATATAAGAACCAATGAGAAAACATGCATTTATAGGGTTTTGGCACCTTTACTAGCTACTGGAGCTAAAAATTACTTATTACAGTGGCTAGTTATAGAGCACTAGTCGACCAATATACTGAATGCATATATTCACTAGTAGTTATGACATTAGTTGACCAATAGAGAATATTAGTTCAACCAATGTGTCTTTCAGAAAGACATTGGTTGATGACACCGCTATATCTTGATCAATGTTTTAATAAACTCTCGTTAAAATTTTAACTTACTTTGGTCAACTACTAGCCGATATTGGTCGACTAATGTAACAGCCCAGACCACCTGCTTGCAGATATTGTCCGCTTTGAGCCTCGCGCTCTCACGGTTTTGTTTTTCCGCAGGACTTCCCAGGAGGTCACCCATCCTGGTACTGCTCTTGCCCTAG
>JAOTAY010021133.1:0-11191 GCA_025629805.1 Erythroxylum baracoense | reverse complement strand
TTGCTCTAACATACCATTATCATAGGTTATGTTCCTGAAAGTTTGGGTATGTACCCTATGGTAGTGGGATGTTGCATCTATACTTTAGTGTATGAGATTGACTACTTCTTTCATAAGGAAAAGCATAACGTGAGATATTTTTTTACCTTATATTAATATCCAATCTCAATAGAATAATGACTAAGAACAATTTAGGGATAATACATACTGCAATATGAATCTCATAATTTTATTTGCATATACATTTATCATATAGACTTTATCATATACATCTTATATGTATAAGATAAAGAATGGCTCTAAACTAATTATGTTACTGAAGGACAACAACCACTTGGTTGTAGGACATAAATCAATAATTGTAGAAGAAGAGAAAACACCCTATAACATGAAGTAACCAATATAGCTAGAGGAGTTTAGAAGTTGTGTCTATAAGAGCTTGTTACTTTGCTTCCATGCTAAATTAAAAGATTACTGCTTACGTCTTATTGTGCCATGAAATGAGGGATGTACCAAGAAAGAAATGATAACTAGTAGTAAAGTGTCGACCAATTATATCTCCAACTCAGTAAGCATTAGAGTATGCTCATAACTCTAGCAGAGATGAATGACAAAAGAGAAGACTATGAAAGAGAGTCCCTCTAATATACTAAATGATATGGAGAACAACAAAAAAGTGAGTTGTCAGAGATGCTAACATAAATTGATTGATGATGTGAATAGTTTAGGCAATATCAGTATAGGAGATAAAGAGATGTATAAGATTATCAACTAATTGGCAATAAAGAGTATCATCACTAAGGAGATAATAGCCAGATTTATTACATGAAATATCAAGATGTGAAAAATAACTTAGATTACCTAAATTCTTCATCTCAAACTATTAATGTAAAAATGATTTGAGAGTTGAAGTACCCTGAGTATCATTACCAGTAATTATCATGTTGCTAGTATAAAGAAAAAGAAGAATGTACTTTTAACTTGTTTTACGAATAAACAAGGCATGATAATAAGAATTAGATTTAAAACCAAGGAAAGCAATAGTAGAGCTAAATTTGGTAAATCAAGCTCAAAGAGCATATTTTAGTCCATATAAGGCTTTACAAAGTTGACGAAACTTATTGAGTGGATAACGGTTGCTATCACGATCCCAACCTTGAACCGTGATCGACACTAAAGGCATAATAAACTCAAGGTTAATTGGACCCTTAGTAAGCCTAAAATGCCATCAAATCCCTATATCTGTAATAAGGATGATATTTCAAATTGATCAAACTCATCCTTATAACAATCAAATAGTTCTAACAATATACAAGACTACTATGACTACAGAATTAAAGGTCACTAACAACCATACATCAAATTGTCGAAAAGGAAGAAGACCGGTGAAGTACGCTATTAGAAGAGATCTGAAAAGAAGATCCTAAAAAATAGTTAAAGGGAGTGAAACCTCGTCGAGTGAATTAATGTTATAGTTATGTTTTGCAATCTTAAGGATTGCAAATGATACATATATGTATATCTTTATAATGCATTACATCCATAAATGCAATTTCATAACATAAAGATTTTGTTCATAAAACATGCATACATTCCCATATCAATATCATGTCACGTAATTATCATAATCATAAATCACAACTAATAGTGGACGACTGACAAAGGGCCCTATGACATACCCCTTACCTATAGACTATAGCCATAACGGTCCTTTTGTTCCACATGGATCACTTGGTCTAACTGTAGTGAACTATTGTCCAAGAGCCACACTCAACTAAACTGCCATGGCCTTACTACAATATGATTACCGTTCGAGGGCAAGCTTGACTGAACCTCCACAATTACGCCACCATATCATGTACCATATATCGATTGACGTTCGAGAGCAATCTTGACTGAACAGCACCAATTGTATCGTATTTCAATGAATGGATCTGTCAATGGATCAACTACTAACCCAAATCCATACTTGACCAATTGACTCACTGTGCACATGATGATGCCCACCAAGTAACTCGTATCACAACAATCCTCCACATCATCACATATCAAGACAAGTATAACTTTGCATAACAAAAATATGTATACATATGTCAATCCATATGTATGAGTATTATGCGTGTATATGATAACGATTGTGATTTCCTTGATGAATATGAAAATGAATTCTAATGCATACTCATAATCATGAATATTAACCCACAGGTAGAATGTGCTCCTTCGTGTCGAATCCAGTGTCTAGAAGTGAAGGGTTTTGCTCCTGCTTGACTTATAGAAAGAAAAGTAGGAATGATCATTAGGATTTAAAACCTAAACCAATTTTAGATAGCTCGAGAATAAGACCTTGACTCAATACTAAGGAGCTCTATTTTTTATTTAAAAAAGGCGATGCCACATTTTTCTAAGAACCTATTTAAAATTTGGCATAGTTTCTCCTATAAATCAAACATCCCTTTTTTGAAAGAAAGGACATTACTGTAATAAAAATACACATATATATCCACCAATAACCATAGCTCAATTTGGGCCTCCAAACTACATGTCTATGCCCAATTAAGTCCATATTTACAGCGCAAAATCCATAATAATATAATTTATAATTCAAGTATACCAATTTCTATCTGATACATACTCATTTATACTCGATACGTCCAGATAGTCTCAATTCTAATCAATAACAACTAAATTTAATCAATTTCATGCATTTCTATAAGAACATAACCCTTGTTAAATTTTTATCTCACAAACGATTAAGAATTTCAATATATCGCTCTTATGTAAATTGGTTGACATAATATTGAAAATTTTTAAAATTATTTTCAGCTATTTTTAAGCTAGTTGAAAAATCACCACCGTCACCGAAATATGAGGTACACAGGCTGGCACCGAAGAGACGGTGATCTTCACCACCCACACAAAAATGAAAAGCCCACCTCTACCCAGAAATGGCAAGCTCATCTCCAAGAATCCAATGACACTGGTCTTGCATCGAAACCCTTCCTAGTTTGCGAGAATTGAAGGATTAAAACTCAAAGGTGACCCACATCTGTTCACCAGTGAAATGTGTTGATTGGTACTAGGCTTCTCTCCTTTCCTACATTTTTAAGGTCGTTAGGCACGATGGTGGTGCTAGTTTTACCCATAAAAAGCTAAACACATAAGATCAGTAACTTGCCTAAATGAATCGAAATTTTCAGTCATAATTCCTCCAAATCTTGGTTGTTTTTGATGAAATAAGTTTAGGAATTTCATAGAACGTTTTGAAATCTTTTCATAGAGTCCTAGTTTGTAGGAAATGGTGGTCAGACGGTGACAGTATGAGTGTCAAAAGTCAGAAGTGAATAGTAATCTATAAGAAAAAGGGTTTAAGAGAGAAATGAACTTAAACTTTCTTAAGCTCAACTTATACTTTTATAGGTTTTTCTCCTTATTAGTCCATTATGAATGATTTAACAAAAATTTAGATCATTAAAATTACATATACACTTCTTTTATAAGATAACTATTAAGGAAATAATTCTTAATATCCATCTGGAATATTGGATATGTTGAAGTGTTAAAACTATTAGATGATGTTCTAAGAAAAGTTTCAGGGAATAAGGATATGTTGGGATCAGAGAAAATTTGACGAGAAAGTTCACTAACATAAAATTTTGGAAGGGATGAGAACATCTTATGTTCCTAAAAGTTCATATGTCAAAAAACACGATGTCTTTGTAGCAAAAGATCCTAAACATATACCTTTTTATCATATCACTTGCCCTAGGAAACAATATAATTGCGTTCATGGTTTTAGTTGGGTATATTTAGGTGTTGGAGAAGAACAAAACATATTATATGACGTAGTAACTAATGTGGTAGTGAGGTGGGATCCAATACCGACTTTGCAAAGTATGGGACCATTATAGCTGATGTGGTTATGATATTGATATTATTTTGGCAAGTGGACAAGTTAGATATTTACATATGTCACTATTAGCTGATGGGTTGTCAAAATAACATCGTTTCAAGTCGTCTTCAACTTCATAAAGCTGGAATTTCAAAACTTGACATTGAACTTCTTTGAAACATGTTAGCGTGTGGGAGAACTTCTAGAGATGAGGTTTGCATTGTTTTGATCATCTTGATAAGTAGAAGAGTTTGGTATTTATGAAATGCTACTTAGGTAATTAAATTGTCTTTAAAATTGCTATCCTTTTTATAAAAGAAGATATGATACTACATAAAAAGAACTTAAGAAAAAAATTTGTTATATTTTTGTACATGTAAAATTATTATATAATGAGGTATTTATACACGAATTTATACAAAAATATA
Source organism: Erythroxylum baracoense (assembly GCA_025629805.1). Taxonomy (NCBI): domain Eukaryota; kingdom Viridiplantae; phylum Streptophyta; class Magnoliopsida; order Malpighiales; family Erythroxylaceae; genus Erythroxylum; species Erythroxylum baracoense. The sequence goes on along the minus strand of JAOTAY010021133.1, from coordinate 6,874 downwards.
AGCAAGAATATTATGTAATTATTACATATATGTTCATAGATGTAGAACATATATAACAATGTAATCTACCTTATACTACTCATTACAGAATAAGGAGTCCATCAAGAATATGCAAATAAGTAAAGCAAGTAAAAGGCTGTTACAAAGGTTTCCTTCAAGCACAAACTTGTCACACAAGATGTGCTAACCCCTTTGACGACAATCTCGCTTAGCTTCGTCAAAGAAAGATTTAGTCTTGTCTCGTGATCATCGACTAACATACTCATTCTTGAACGCCTCACGACCTTCGCAATGTTTCACTCTCACACCTTTGTAAAAATACTACGAAAGAAATAAATATTTATGGCAACAAAAGAACACGAGAAAGAGATACGACAAACATCAACCTTTATTACTTCCCTCAAAGTATATAAAGGAATGCTCTCTCACATTTCTAAGTGTCTCCCACACTCACTTCTTTCAAGAGCAAGACTCAAATGAGCTATTTATAGGCACCTCTAGATGACTAAGGTAGAATCTTAATACAACACTACTAGCTAAGATCACAATCTTATCCTTATAAGATTATATCATACTAACCAATAGATGACATCCCCATCTAATTAAGACTATATCTAATAGGATTAAGCTACATCACAATAACAAGATAAAAGATTGCACTATTTAGGAATGATTATCCATATCCACGAATATCTCCTCTATCTTTAGATGATCTTCTACATGATCTTTATCTCTTAGAGCTGATATTCATACACTATAATCTTATCTGCCACATTATCCAAAACCTCCGTATCTATATCCATTGATGATGAGTCATCCAAGCTAATAGCGCACTGGTGCATCCAATGCTTACCCATGCCAACTCCATTAGCCATGGTCCATCCACTTGAGCACACACTAAGTCTTTAGTCCATCAAGAACCCCAACCTTAGCCAAGTTAGTTTGTACAAGGTCCGAAACTCTCCCAAAACTTACACAATGCTTGATCCACTTGCTAAGTCACCTTAGAACTCTTGCATACTCCCGTCATGTGTGTGATCCAGCTAACCTTCCACTCGATTTCCATATTAAGCCTTCTTTTTCTCTCATATCTAAATCTTGCATCTCGTCGAAGCTTTCCACTAATGTGCACCAATGCATGCTAATGCTTGACATTGCCCTTTTTTGTCCTTGCCTCCTTGCAAGTCTTTGTCTTGTTCTATTGTTTCACGTGTTGAACACTGGTTACAGCTCGTCAATGCCCCCACAATTCCGCTATTACGACTGAAGGGTCTAACACTAGGCATGTCTTTTGATGGAATTAAACTACAGGTTGTAGAATAGAATAGGAGAGTACAAAACTGGCTCTAAAATGGTCTAATCTTCAAGTATTTGTTAGGCCAAAAGAGCAAAACAACCCTTAATATTTACACTGACATCTAAATTGGACCTTAACGTTTCAAGGTGTTCAAAATAAACCTTAACGTTTACAATGTTTATACTGATGTCTAAATTGGACCCTAATGTTTCAGGGTGTTCAAAATAAGCCTTAACGTTTACAAAACATTTAAAATGAACCATAACATTTAGAAAACGTTCAAAATGAAACCTGACCATTACTGATATGGCAATTTTTTTACTGACGTGGAATTTTTTTAAAAAATTAAATAAGATCCATGATGATGACGTGGATTTTTAAAAATAAAAATGGGTTCCACGTATATTAAGAGTCAAAGCTTTTGATGATGCTAGCTATTGAAAACTGCATCTCAAGATTCATATCTCCCCTTTCTGTAATATAGAAGATCAAGAGGTACTTGAACGTGGGATCAGAGAAGAAATTCAAAGAAGATATTAGCATTGTTAACAGGTTTGATACAGAGAAGTTGAAGAGAACACTTTGGAAACTAAGCCAAAAATGACATTCCAATATCATACAGCATTGCACAGCAAGAGAAGTCTCTAGAATATAGGTCTACCAGGTCATGAGCTATCAGACCTATATATGAAGCTCAATAATAATCAATCATCTTAAGCCTATTTGTTGTCTGCTTTTACTATTCATAGCTGTCCAAAATTTGTTACAATTTCGTTTTAGTTCAGTTAGATTATCTCTACATACTTCTACTGCATTCCTAAAACATGCCTATAAATATAGGCAATCGTTTATCAATAAAGCTAGCTAGAAGAAAATTCTATTTTACAATACAATTTTATCTTAGTATCAGAGCATACCTTCTTCTATTTTTCCTCTTCTCTGCTGACTCTAATACCTCTCCCTACCCTAACATAGAATTAGCGCAGTCATGTCAGGGCCATCTTATGCCAGTGTAGCTGGCAACCAAACTCAAACGCAATTCCAAAGACTTGAAGACCACCCAGCCTCACCATATTACATCCACCCTAATGAAAACCATTCTCTTATTCTGGTATCTTTTCTTTTGACCGGACTCAATTATCTTTCATGGTCTAGGTCAATAAGAATGGCCCTGTTATCAAAAAATAAGTTAAAGTTTATAGATGGCAGCATTGTTATGCCAGACAAAAAAGATCCTACTTATATGTATTGGGAAAGATCCAATACCATGGTACTATCCTGGTTAATGTGCTCAGTTAATGAGTCCATTGCTCAAAGTGTCATTTGGTTGGATTCAGCAGCTGATGTATGGAAAAACTTGTATGACAGATTCTCACAAGCAAATTCCTTTTGAATTTCAAATCTGCAAGAAGAAATTTATGGTTTCAGATAGGGAAGTCTACCTATCTCTGATTATTACACTCATTTAAAAATGTGATGGGATGAGTTTCACAATTTAAAACCATTGCCTAAATGCAAATGTCACCCTCAATGTCATTGTGATTTGCTGAGCATTATTAAATCCTATTAGGACAGTGCTTGTGTTAATCGTTTCTTGAAAGGCCTAAATGAATCCTACTCCATTGTTAGGTCACAAATCATACTGATTGAACCATTACCTGATATCAAAAAGGTCTTTTCTATGGTAGCTCAATATGAACAACAGCTTCTTTCAACAACATCACAATTGCCCAATTATGAATCTCAAGCATTTTTTGCCAAAACAGATACCCGAAAAACCTTTCAGTCAAACAAAAGACCACTAAGTACTTTTTGTGGTTATAAGGGACACACAGAAGACAAATGTTACAAAAAACATGGGTTTCAACCTAACTTTGCATCAAGCAATGGAAAAATGAATACTTATCAGTCAAGAGATAACTTCAAACATAAATTTAAACATGTCAATCATGTAGAAACTCACCTTGAACCTATCACAACTACCAAAAATGCCACTCCAACCACACACAAAGAAGCATCCTCATCCAATTTCAACCTAACATTAGAAGAATACTGTCAGTTGAAGGATTTACTAAACAAAGACAAAGATGTCTCACACAACTCGGTCACTATACCTCAGGTCAACACCATCACTAAAGATATCAAAGGTACATCTCTATCTGCCAAATCTTCCTTATGGTCCTCTACTTGGATTTTGGATTCAAGAGCCATAAATCATATTGTCTGCAATCTGCATTTATTCACTGAATATACCGCACCTCAGAATCTAACAGTAAGACTCCCCAATGGTCAACATGTACCTGTCACAAACATTGACTTAGTACATATATCTTCTCTTGTTCTAACAAATGTTCTTTATGTTCCTTTCTTTTCTTTCAACCTAATTTCCATTAGTCAGCTTACTTCATTCTCACACTGCAGACTGACCTTTACCAAACATTCATGTGTTATTTAAGAACTCAACACTTTGAAGACGATTGGTTTTGCTAAGCATTCTAATGGACTCTATTTTCTTACCCCTTTGCCACAAGCCTATTCTGTTACACATCACTCACACTATCTTTGGCATAAACGCATAGGACATCTTTCAAATGCAATACTCAAATTGTTTTCTAGCATAGACAATTCTGTTATTTTTCAAAATATCGTTCAATGTGAAACTTGTCACTTTTCAAAGTAAAAAAGATTACCTTTTACTTTAAGTTCTTCAATTGCTTCCGCTTGCTTTGACATTGTGCATGTTAACATTTGGGGGCCTTACCACACAGCTTCCGTTTGTGGCCATCGATTTTTTTTAACCATTATTGATGATCACAGCCATATGACCTAGGTGTATTTAATGAAATATAAGTCAAAAACTAGAGACTTAATTAAAAATTTCTTTGCTTATATGGAACGACAGTTCACAAAATAGATAAAATGAATAAGAAGTGACCAAGGAGTTGAATTTTCAATGACTGATTGAATGGTGTTTTGCATGAAACCACCTATATTGAGACACCTCAACAGAATGGAAGGGTTAAACGAAAGCATCAACACATTTTTAGCATGGAAAGAGCTCTCAAATTTCAAGCAAACCTTCCAACCAAGTTTTGGTCAAAATGTGTTTTACATGCAGTTTTTCTTATCAATTGGATTCCTACCCCCTTTTATTAAACAAATCTCCTTATTCAGTTCTATTCGGCACTAATCCTACTCTTGCACATTTAAGAGTGTTCGGTTGTCTTTGCTTTGCTTCCACTAAAGAAGCAAACAGAGGGAAGCTAGATACCAGGGCAAGAAAGGTTGTTTTCCTTGGCTTTTCTACAAGGATAAAAGACTACAAACTTCTTGATCTGGACACCAAACAATTCTTCTTATCAAAGGACGTCATTTTCTATAAAGATTCTTTTCCCTTTCAGGACCTTCCCTACCACAATTCTATTATACCAAGCCCAATTCTACCCTTAGATGAGGATTCTCTTCTTTATGATGTCACTCAAACACCCTCTATACTAACTGATTCTGAGCCATCTACCTCATCTCAACCTACACCTCAGTCTCGACGATCTATTAGACAAACTCAACCACCGTCCTATTTAAATGACTATATCTGTCTTACATTGTCTCACACCTCTCCTCACTTAATTTCCATAGTCATCTCTTACAATAACCTATCCTCCGCATATAAACATTTTTCCTTAGTTCTTGCAGCCTTGAAAGAACCTACAACCTATCATGAAACTATGCAACATACTGAATGGCAAGAAGCAATGAATGCAGAATTAAAGGTTTTAATTCAAAATGAAACTTGGGAACTCACCTTCTTACCTTTTGGAAAATCGACAGTCGACTACAAATGGGTGCATCGGTATAAATTCAATCCAGATGGTTTAATTCACCGATGCAAAAGCAGACTTGTGGCAAAGGGCTTCACTCAACAAGCTGGAGTGGACTATAATGAGATCTTTTCTCCCATGGTCAAACATACTACTGTTCACCTGTTACTTGCTCTCACAGCATCCTAGGACTGGCACCTTCATTAGCTTGACATCAACAAAGCCTTTCTTCATGGAGACCACAAAGAAGAAGTCTACATAAAGCCCCCTCTAGGACTTCCTTTACCTAATTCCAAACTAGTCTGTAAGCTAAAGAAAGCATCTACGGACTCAAACAAGCCAGTAGACAATGGCATGAAAAACTCACCTCTGCTTTACTTTCAAATGGGTTTAAGCAGTCTTCCTCAGATCACTCCATGTTCACAAAGAAAGAAAACAACATTTTGATTATTCTTTTGATTTATGTCAATGATATACTATTAGCTAGTAAGGACTTAAATCTCATCAAAAACACTAAAGATTCTCTAAATGTTACCTTTCAGATCAAAGACCTCGGTGTTGCTAATTACTTCCTCAACTTGGAACTGGCCATATCATCTACCAGCATCAATCTCTCTTAAAAAAAATACACCCTAGACTTATTGACTGAAGCTGGCTTCTTGGAATGCAAACCCTTACCCATGCCGATGGTTCCACATATAAAATTAACTGTCGATGGAGAACCCTACACTGATATAACAAGTTATTGCCGCCTCATTGGGAAACTCTTATAACTCACAATAACCAAACTGGACATTAGCTTCGTCGTTCAATAACTCTCTCAATTTTTGGACAGATCCACAAAAGAAGACATGCAAGCAGCTCAAAGAGTTTTACAGTACCTCAAAAATGCTCCCTACTAAGGTATCCTTTTTCGTCATGATTCCAACATACAATTGCGGGCGTTCTCTGATTCGGACTGGGCCACTTGTCCCGACTCACAGAAATTAGTCATCGGCTTTTTCATTTTCTTAGGTTCGTCCCTAATCTTCTAGAAATTTAAGAAACAAGCCACCATCTCAAAAAGCTACTCCGATGCTAAATATCGAGCTCTTGCCACCACCTCGTGCGAGCTTCACCACAAGACTTTGTTGCAAGACTTTGGCTTTCACCACAAGACCGCTGCTTACCTTTACTGTGATAATCAATCCGCCATCTACCTCGCTAAAAGCCTAGTCTTTCATGAATGAACGAAGCACACTAAAATCAACTACCACTTTGTTCGTGAAAAACTTAATTCCGGGCTCATTCATCTTTTACCGGTAGCCTCTCACTCTCAACTCACCAACATTTTCACTAAGACTTTACCTAAGCCCCAATTTGAATCACTAATCTCTAATCATGGAATCCAGAATGTCTTCCAGCTTACGGGGGGATGATACAGAGAAACGAGGAGAACACTGGAGAGCACTCTGGAAACTAAGCCAAAAACGACAGTCCAATATCATGCAACATCGCACAACAAGAGAAGTCTCTAGAATATAGGCCTACCGGGTCAAGAGCTATCAGACCCATATATGAAGCTCAATAATGATCAATCATCTCAAACCCATTTGTTGTCTGCTTCTACTATTCACAGCTGTCCAAAATTTGTTACAATTCTGTTTTAGTTCAGTTAGACTATCTCTAGATACTTCTACTATATTCCTAAAACATGCCTATAAATATAGGCAATCGTTTATCAATAAAGCTAGCTAGAAGAAAATTCTATTTTACAATA
>JAOTAY010021132.1:0-11191 GCA_025629805.1 Erythroxylum baracoense | reverse complement strand
ATTCCTCTAGATTAGGAGAGGAATGGAGTATTACCCAAAAGTGGGTAATCAAAATAATAACCCTATAATCATATCCCCTTACCAAACTCAATCTTTCATTTCATACCCATTCCTCTTTTTCCATACTCATTAAACAAGCACACCCTTAATGTTTGCGTGACACGAATGGTTATAGGTTAAGTTCTTAAAGTCCAAGTACTAACTGCTTTATGTTTATTGCACAAATCATTTTAAGCATTTAAAATTATTTCAATTATGAGATTTAATTAATTAAACTCTATTAAATATTCATATTTTTATGTTTATTAATTATGATAGTTAGTTAATTTAAGAATAATATATAAGTAGTTAAACTAAAATTTAATATTAATATCTAATAATATAATAAAATAAAATAAAAAACATGATCATAACATAAATTTTTAGTTTTTAATTTTATTATAAATCTTAATTAAACAAGGCATGTTTTAATTTTTTACTATAAATCTCAAATAAATAAGTTTTTATTTTTTAATTAAAAACTAAAAAAGAAAATAAAAACATGTTCATAAAATAAAACGGAAGTGGGACAAGAAAATCCCTAATATTCAATTGAATTTGTATTCCAAAAAAATGAAGTTGAACCTTTATCAAATCTCACTAAAATCCGAATTTATCTTCCAAACACATCATCCTCCTCTTCACAAATTGTTTAGTACCCCATCTCACGGACACACAACTGTTAGAAGTAGACTATTTCTTGAACACCAAGCTATGATTGGTCTTAGCATCCAAATCCCTAACAGTCACTTTCACGCTTTTACTACTCTCGATTTTATGGGTACCATCATTTTTTTATTACATTAGTTATTCCAGTTTAGTCAGACTAATCCTAAGCCTTTAAGACTCCACCTCAAGAGCTTTAGAGGATGTAAATCTAAAATTTCAAGATTCTTCAGATTGTTACGTAGCCTGTACACTTTTGCACACAAGGAATCGTATGTTACAACAAGAGCCTACTCAAATGCTCCAGATTACTTTTCAAAACCGTCTTCCTGATTTTCCGTGGATCAAGATACAACTTCAATTTTGTCGACACACCATACTTGACTTTCCTCTGTCATATCTTCTTTGGCGCAGATACGCATTATTTTCAAATCATCGACAATCCTCTTTAGTCTTTTCCATCTCTAACCTAGTTTTAAGGGACTCTTCAGGTTGTTCACTTTTTAGGGAACTGAAACTGTAAAAGAATATCGAAGATTCACCAAATAATACTAATGCCATGGAAACTGTCAAACAACGGCAGTTGCAAAGGCAATGTTGCTGGTTCCTTCCTTGCTCATGAAATCGTAAAAGGGCACTTCACAGTCATCAGTACTTTTTTTTAGTACTTCCTCTTCTGATTTGTTGTGATTTAAGGTGACTGTTCTTTCTCCTATTGCAGAATTATTCGTAAAAGAGTACAAATTGATGCACATAACGTAACGTTACGTGGGTGATTAGCTCATCATATAGAGGTAAGTTAACAACATTGTATTAGAAATAATGAACCATTGGAAATATGAACACGAGTAAGAAAAAGTTAGTTTTAGATTAAGAAAATAAAAACTATATAAACTTCAATTTAAATAATATTTCCTTTTTTGATAAGAAATGAAAACCAGAATTTAACTGTCTTTACTCATATATGTCCAAATTACACTACAACAGAAACCATATTTAGTTATCAAAAAATTGTCACTAAAAATCTCAAAATCGTCGCTAATAGTCATTAGTAACGATTTATATTCGTCGTAAAAAACATCGCTAAATCCCTATAGCTGAAAACTATAGGCAACGTTTTTTGCTAATTGTCACTAATAATATTTTTTTCTACGCTTTATTTTCATAGCTAAAAAAAATTTGCAATGTTTTGAGAAATTGTCGCTAATAAATTTTGACTACGCTTAGTTTTTGTAGAGATAAATTACTAGCTACATTTTCTAAAACGTAGCCAACAGTGTTTAGCTACGTTTCTAAAAACGTATTTAAATATTTTTAGCTACGTTTCTAGAAACGTAGCCAAAGGTTTTTAGTTACATTTCTAAAAAAATAGCTAAAAAGTTTTACCTACATTTTTTAAAACGTAATCAAATATTTTTAACTACGTTTTATAAAATGTAGTCAAATTTTTAATATACATTTTAACAAAATGTTATCCCATGTTGATTATAATTATTTGTGACATTTTTAATTCATATTATTGTGTATAATATTAAGATTTGTTTTGTTGTTAATTTATTATACAAAAATAATTGATAATTTGAAACACTTTATATAAAAGTAAAATATTATTAAATTATACCAATAAAAAGAATATTCTTCGTATACAAAATTTTAATTACAACCTTAACAATTCTTAAAAACAAAATAATAAATACAAGGACCAATTTATAAATTATAAATGTTGAAATTACAACCTGGGAAGACTATTATTGTTGCTGTAATTCTGACAAAGAAATGCAAGCTACTCTTATTATAAGTTCTTTGAAAAGACACTTGAACAATAAAACCAACCATTTAGAAGTTTCCAGTTCAGTCCTCAATTGAGCTATTTCAGCTTTAGCAACAGACACCCCATCTTGGCAAGTAGCTTTAGCTTCATTAGCAGCTCAAACTTTTAACTCCACACTATGTTCATCCAATGCATTCCTCAGGACCTCAGCTTGAGCATTAGCCCTACGTTCAAATTCTTTTATCTCCAGAAAATCTCTGCACAAAATAGTTGGATGAGAAGATTGAAAGGACCCTGAGCAGATAGAAGAAGAGGCAAATTTTATGACATTAATGGAAAATTTTTTAGATGATTCACACGGAATCACCTTGTAAGAAGTTTAATTCACAAATAATATGATTAATCATTCATTTATTGCAACTATGGAACTACATATTGTACTTTGGTTGGACTATAAATGGGGAAGAACCTGCTTAGTCTTCCTTGGTAGTATATACATATAAATGCCCTGGCATACGCCTAAAGGATTATCAACTGCTGAAAAGGTTTCCACAATGCTTCTTTGATATACATATAAACACCTGTTGTCATAAATTTGCTGCCATACATGTCCAAAACTGATTCTAATTCAAGTTTTTCCTTCTGCAACTCCTTAACCTGAAACAGATTCACACACTCGGGTTAACAACTCTAGTCAAACTAATCACATCTAAATACCAAACAGAGGAAAATAGAAAAAAGAGTAAATATAAGAATAAGAGAATTTGTACATACTGGTCACTTATGTCCATAGTCATACGATTAATCTCCAGAAAAGTAGAAAGCAAACCCCATCTTTAACATTACCCATACTCATTGACATAGAAATCTGATGAATAATAGTATACAGCTATTATCAATCCTAGACCTTAAGAAAGGTACATAAGTAGAAGAAAATTCAAGTCAACAACACAGACTTCGAACATTTCATCCTGCTGTAACCTATAATTGCTAGGACAATGAAGTAAGAGTGCAAAGTTCAGGGGCAAAACTTAATACAACGACCATAAAAGAAAAAGGAGGGGAAAAGGAAGGGATTTGAATAATAAACCCTCCAGAAGCGACCCCTTCTGTTTTCACCGATGTCAAAGTAGAAAACCTGTGGATTGTAAATTGAAAACAGAAAAATAAAGGATTAAGAGATGCAGGAAACTTAAATTAGAGTTAAAAGTTTCAAGAGTTAGGAGAAGCGAAAGAAGAAATTGCCTTGGTGTTGAGTGTTGAAAAAATAATGCAAAATCAAATCTAAACACAGCGGAATGAATTTAAAATTTTTTCACAGAATCAACTTTAATAAAATTTAATCGGAGACATAAAACAAGAAATTAACAAAGTCATACTAACCTTTGTCGATTTCCTGTTGTACTTTTTCCTTTCACCTTGAATCTGTCAATCTACGAGCAGTTCAATCGTCCGGCCTCTAACGGTATTCACAAATCTTTTCGAAGAAAACTCAAATCCAATTTGAGAGAAAAAATGTAAGTGCTAGCTTCCAATTTTTTCTAATTTTTCCTTTTATATGAAAAATCATATTTTTCACATCCTTGGATTTTATCAAAATTACAACTAAAATCAAACTTTAGTCATAATTACGAGTTAGTCCTTATAAAATCAAATATCATATATTGATCCTTAAAATTTCTAAAACTTCTCAATTAAATTCAACTTTATTCAAATTTCACTTTTTCCTTTATAGACCTTTTATGTGTGACCCATTACATTCCTAATATGATGGTCATGATTATAAATTATAATTCTAATTCATAATTAGAATTAGAGAAATTAAAACTCCTTTTAATTTATCTTTAATTCCCTAATTAAATAATTTATAATCACAGATTATGATTGACGTCTAGCAACATGTCATGACCACCCAAATATTAGGAATGTCAAAATGGTTTGACTTAACCTGTCTATATATGGCTATGATGTATAAATTAATCATTTCATCATCTAATGTTCCAATTGAAATTAGAGTATGAAATTCGTGTCTCCTCTAAATAATCCAATCATGTTTGTTCTTGCTAATTAGTAAATGATTTATAATTGATATTTGAAAACAACTTTTCCAAATTTCAGTTTACTTTGGCCAGAGATTCCTAAAATCATTACTAATCAAGAACATTAGAACATTCTTCCTAATTACATTAGGATGACGAATTCTTTTTTGATTTACTCAACTATCTCCATATAGTTCATACTATATCTAACAACTACCGAATTGAACTACTTCAAGAGTAGAACATAAGTATTATCAAAACATAGTAATTCCTATATAAGATAACTTTGGTAATCTCAAGTCTAAGGATCAATTATACAACCATCATAATGAGATAATCTACAGACACATAAGTAATGTTCCATTCGGGATTCTCATAATCAGGTCAGTTCAGTGAACTTATTCTATAATAAGCACCCATATGTTTGTTTAAGTGTCTCCACACTTTAGTCTATAAGATCAATTACTTTATTTATAAGAAAGAAACAAACATGTGTTAGTTTAACCATTTCTTCAATACCTCGTCTTGATGAAACTACGACTATGAACATTTTAGGAATAATAAAAAAATGCAATTCAAATCTCATAATTATAATCGCATTATAATTTCTAATTGTATGAAAATTATTCCATAGATTTCATCTTTATGATTAATAATTAAATAATTAACAAATACACAAAGATAAAGAATGTCTTTTATTGAATAATAATAATGTCATACAAATAAATTTACAATCAACATAAATTAGCTGCAAGGGCATAAACTAACAATCTTCCACTTACACTAAAGCCAATCGCCAATGTATCAAATACCATATCCATCCATATGTCTATTATGTCTCTTTTGAGAATAAGGCTTAGTGAGAGGATCTGCAAGATTCTCTTCAGTGGGAATTCACTCTATCAGGATGTCCTTCCATTCCATTATCTCTCGGATCAAGTGAAACTTTCTGAGTACATACTTGGATCGTTAATGAGACCTCAGTTCCTTCACTTGTGCCATTGTTGTCGCAGTACAATACTATCGGATCAACAATGCTAAGAACCACTCCAAGTTTATTGATGAACTTCTTAATCTAAACTGCTTCCTTCGCTACCTCAAAAATTGCATTATACTCAGCTTTGGTTGTTGAATTTGCGATGGTTGGTTATTTGGAACTCTTCCAACTAACCGTACCACCACAAAGAGTAAAAATGTACCTTGACTGTGATCTACTATCGTCTTGATCAGATTGGAAATTGGCATCCGAATAACCCTGAACTTTCAGCTCAGTTCTTTTATAGACCAGAAAAATCTTTAGTCCTTCTTAAGTACTTTAAGATGTTTTTCACAGCCGTCTAGTGACCTTCATCAGGATTAGCTTGATATCTGCTTGTTATGCTCAAAGCATAAGCAACATCTGGTCTTATACATAGCATCGCATGTATGATAGATGGAATAGTCGAAGCATATGGAACACCATTTATTATTTCTCTTTCTTCTTATGTCTTAGGACAAATAAATCCCATTCGATGTGGGTAAAAATCCCCTCTTGGAATTCTTCATGCTAAACCTCTTTAACACTTTGTCTATGTACGTGGATTGGGACAAACCAAGCAACCTTTTTGATCTATCTCTATATATCTTTATACCTAATATGTAAACTGCTTCTCCCATATCCTTCATGGAAAATTTCTTGGATAACTATATCTTAACAGATTGGAGCATAGAAATGTCATTTCCAATAAGCAATATGTCATCCATTAAAGCACTAAGAAAACGATTGCACTCCCACTTACCTTCTTATGAACACAAGGTTCATCCATATTTTTGATAAAATCAAACTCTTTGATTGTTTCATCAAAACGGATGTTCCAACGATGCGATGCTTGTTTCAGCCTATAAATGGACCTTTACAATTTGCATACTTGATCAAGAAATTCTTTGGATTCAAAACCTTCAGGTTGTGTCATATACACAACCTCTTGCAAATTCCTATTAAGAAATGTTGTTTTGACATCCATTTGTTCGAATTTCATGATCATGGTATGCAATTATAGCTAATAAAATCCTTATGAACTTATGCATTGCCACTGGAGAAAAAGTTTCATCAAAATCAACTCCTTGTTTTTGTTTGTAACCTTTTGTCACTAGCCTTGCTTTGTTCATATCTACATTTCCATCAATGTCAAAATTTCTCTTAAAAATTCACTTGCATCCAATAGGTACTATACCTTCAGGGGCATCCACCAAATTCCATACTTGGTTAATGTACATGGATTCCATTGCGGATTTCGTGGCTTCTTGCCATTTTAAAGAATTGATGTCTGGCGTTGCTTCATTAAAATCAGTAGGTTTGTCATTCATAAGTGAAGCATTATCATTTCCTTTTTCAACGTATAGATCTAATCTAACAAGAGGATGACGTACCCTTCCAAAGCGTCGCGGACTATATGTTTCTTGAACCATTGGTTGTACCTCTAATGTATCAACTTGTGGTTCTTGTTCCACTTAAATTTGTGTTTGTGGCTCTAAAACTTCTTTAAGTTCCATATCACTCTAACTACTTTCTTTAAGAATGAATTCTCTTTTTAAGAATGTAGCCTGCCTTGAGACAAACACCTTTTGCTCAAGAGGATGATAAAATTGATATCCAAAACTTTCTTTTGGATACCCACAAACTTACATTTATCTTATTTAGCTTCAAGCTTATCAGACATCGCACACTTCACATAAGCATCACATCCCTAAATCTTCAAGTGTGATAACCTTGGTCATTTACCAGTCCATATCTCATATGGAGTCTTGTCAACTGATTTAGACAGAACTCTATTTAATAGGTAAGTAGCAGTTTTAAGAGCATATCCCCAAAGTGAAACTGAAAAATTTGCATAACTCATCATGGAACATACCGTATCTAATAAAGTGTGGTTTCTCCTTTCAAAAACCTCATTATGTTGTGGAGTTCCAGGAGGAGTCCATTGTGAAAGAATCCCATTCTCTTTCAAGTAACCAAGAAACTTGTGGTCCAAGTACTTGCCACCTTGATCAGATCTAAATGTCTTAATATCTTACCAATTTGTTTCTCTACTTCAAGTCTAAATTCTTTGAATATTTCAAATGCTTCAGACTTGTTTTTCATTAAATAGACATAACCATATCTAGAATGGTCATTTGTAAATATTATGAAATAAGAAAATCCACCTCTAGCTTGAGCAAATATAGGGCCATATACATCTGAATGTATAAGCTCTAACAACTCATTAACACTTTGTTCCTTTCCATTAAAGGGTAGTTTGGTCATCTTACCCATTAAACAAGAATCACAAGTTTCATATGATTTATAATCGAAAGGATCTAAATATCCTTCTTTATGTACCTTAATGATTCTTATTTCATTAACATGACTTAACCTACAATGCCATAAATAAGATGGATTTTAGTCGCTTAATCTCGTTTTCTTACTATTTATTTTTAGAATTGGTCTTTGAAGATCTAGTTCATACAAACCATTTGTAAGAATACCAGATCCATAATAAACATCATCTTTATAAAAAGAACGACTGTTATTCTTAATAATGAAGACAAATCCATTCATGCCAAACATAGAATAGAAATAATGTTTCTTGTGATAATAGGAGCATAATAACAATTTTTTAGTTCAAGTACAAGACCAGAAGGCAAAGCTAAACTACAAGTTCTTATAGTTAATGCATCAACTCTTGCTCCATTACCGACTCATAAGTCCACTTCACCTTTTCTCAATGCTCTACTGTCTATCAGCACCTGCACATTGTTACAATTGTGAGAACTACATCTGGTATCTAATACCTAAGATTGTGAAACAGAAATAGAAAGATTGATTTCAATCATAAACAAACCTGAAGTTGAAGCTACGCTTAACTTCTTTTTCTTCAAGCCAGCAAGATAAGCTTTGCAATTCTTTTTCCAATATCCAGCTATGCCACAATGGAAATAGATTCCCTTTTCATTCTTTTTCTTGACACCGCCTGCTGGCTTTGCTACATTAGCAGAAGCCTTCCGGTTCTTGTTCTTGTTCTTCTTCTTAAGGGTCTTACCCTTATTCTTAGAAGAAGAAGAGCTAACAACAAGAACAGAACTAAATTCCTTCTTAAGGCATCCCTCAGCGGTCTTGAGCATGTTGAGCAATTCAGCCAAAGTCACTTCCTTTTTTTCATATGGAAATTCATAATGAACTATGAAAAACTCAGGGCAAGAGACTGAAGCACTAAATCAATGCCTAACTCAAGGTTCAATTAATACCCCAATTAGCCTAATTTTTCAATGTACCCAATCATTTGTAGAACATGAAGTTCCACTAAAGATTCATGAGCCATCTAACATTGAAACAGAGCTCTCGTAGTCTCAAGCCTCTCCACTCAACTCTATACACCAAACAACTCTTGAAGGTATAGGAACATTTCCCTTGCATTCATATTTTCATGTTGCCTTTGAAGCTCGGGAGACATGCTAGCTAACATCAGACATGTAACTTGCTCATTGTCATTAATATTGTGGCACCCTACTCCCACTGAGCATATATCCGTACATCCTAAGGACATTTGAATGCATGCCTTATGAAAGCGATGTACTAGAGTAGTCAAACAATCAATCTCATTGAAATTTTTTCTCTCTTCATACATCATATGCATATTACCGAAAACCATTAATCAAATTTTGGCCCATTATTTATAAATATCAAAGTCACAATTGTTATTACACTTATTAAGCAACCTCATTTACAAACATTTCCAATTTGGAAAGTCATTACAAAATAGAATTATTCACATATAATGGTAATATTTGTGGAATACATTCTTTAAGACAAAAATAACAGAAAATACAAATGCAGGCGTCAACTGATCCCAACCTCTTTCCCTTACTTGAATGCGGTGGCTATACTCTCGTTTGGCTAACATGGTAACTCTTTTAAGCATAAAAATATTGCAAATTTTGGGTGAGTTTTGCAAACTCAGTGAGTGACCATCCCCGATGGCTCACTCGATCACATAACACATACAATTCATATAATCACATAATTCACATCCTTTGGTTAAAAATCATTTATCACCATGTATCACTTGGTCATTCATTTGACATTTCACAATCCACACATATCACATTCAAAACTCAGTCATCTATTCAAACTATACCTATCATGTGCTTAGGCAGCGCTCATAAGACTCACTTTCTTTTATTATTGTTGTGACTGAGTGCCTTTTTTTTTCTAGCTCATGTCCCTTAGTGGATACTGAGCTGCCTCAAATAATGTTCCATATCCCTTCATGGATACTAGGTATACGCACAACTCAGCCAAAGACTCTTATCACATTATGAACTTTAAGCTCTTTTTCACAATCTAAGTCTTAAGCTCTTTTTCAGTGGCTACTCTAGTCAGAATAGCCTTTATGTTTCATGCATTTATGTAATGAAATGCATCACTTATATTCATTCAATTAAAAGTGCTCAAAATCCCACAATTATATTCGCCTTCACATGTCATTGGACCTTAGTTGGGCATTCACCATTTATATTGAGAATATGCATATTTCATTCATATACACATTCGCATTTTTCTTTCGAACTTGGTCCAGCATTCAACATTTAAGTTGAGAAAACACATATTTCATCAAATTCACATACAAGGAGCACTTCCAATGTTCTCACATTTATCCAACTCCTCAGACCATTAATGTCCAGAATCATCTCAATCACATTCACATCAGTAATAATTCAATGCAGAAATTGAAAATAAAACAAACAATGAAATGGGACCATCCAGGTTGATTAACAATATGCTCCAGATTAGCATTTGCTTCGATGATCCGGAAACATCTGGATGCAAATGTTGAATCTTGTATATCAATTTCATGCAACACACATAGTGCACACACATTATTAATTACACAATTATATAAACATTTCATTATACACATGTGTATGTGTAAGGTATAATGCATGCTCATATTGACAATCTCGGGTATATTTCCTTTAATCACTTCTCATAATCAATTAACATTTTTCAATCATTCTTTAATATCTAGTGCACTTTACTTCCTTTACTCATCTCATTAACCATTTGCTAGGTTCACTTAAGATCTCATTCAAATCTAATTAGCTCATATGGAAGCACCCTAGCATAACTTGGTTCAACCATCACTCAAAAGATCACTCTTTATCTCTTTAGGTCTGGCCATGATCACGGTGTCCCTACCACGATCGTGATAGAGCCTTATTTTATCAGGACACGAACGTGTTGTAAGGGCTATAATCATGCCCTGAATTTTTCTTTGTTCATCCACACAAATTCGACATATATTTCAACGCCAATTTTGCACCAATTTCTCTAGAATTCACTTCCTCTAACACAACATCATTCCATACGAATTCAAATACCAATTTGATTGCATTAAACTCTCAACCTCTATTCATTTGATTTATCACATTCATCTAAATCCTATCATTCATAGATTCCAATCTCCTTCCATACTATTTCTTATTCATAATGCATCAACAGTTCATTCATTATGTTATGTCCTCATTTAACACTCTAAACATTTCACATTCAGATGCATTACCTTCAAACATCTTTTTTCTTGAAGGTATAACATCAAGATCAATCAAAACTTATCATACATTTAACCAACTTTTCCAATATCACTTATGTTCCTTTTAA